>CAWVNZ010002825.1:0-208318 GCA_963930735.1 Dioctria linearis | reverse complement strand
GCCAGGGATTGCCTTTTCTATAGTAAATTATTCAAAAAATAATTTTCAACTGTCGCAAATTTTAATTACGCCAGGGATTGCCTTTTCTATAGTAAATTATTCAAAAAATAATTTTCTACTGTCGCAAATTTTAATTGCGCCAGGGATTGCCTTTTCTATAGTAAATTATTCAAAAAATAATTTTCTACTGTCGCAAATTTTAATTACGCCAGGGATTGCCTTTTCTATAGTAAATTATTCAAAAAATAATTTTCTACTGTCGCAAATTTTAAATGCGCCAGGGATTGCCTTTTCTATAGTAAATTATTCAAAAAATAATTTTATACTGTCGCAAATTTTAATTACGCCAGGGATTGCCTTTTCTATAGTAAATTATTCAAAAAATAATTTTATACTGTCGCAAATTTTAATTACGCCAGGGATTGCCTTTTCTATAGTAAATTATTCAAAAAATAATTTTCTACTGTCGAAAATTTTAATTACGCCAGGGATTGCCTTTTCTATAGTAAATTATTCAAAAAATAATTTTCTACTGTCGCAAATTTTAAGTGCGCCAGGGATTGCCTTTTCTATAGTAAATTATTCAAAAAAAAAATTTTTTACTGTCGCAAATTTTAAGTGCGCCAGGGATTGCCTTTTCTATAGTAAATTATTCAAAAAATAATTTTTTACTATCGCAAGTTTTAATTGCGCCAGGGATTGCCTTTTCTACAGTAAATTATTCAAAAAATAATTTTCTACTGTCGCAAATTTTAATTACGCCAGGGATTGCCTTTTCTATAGTAAATTATTCAAAAAATAATTTTCTACTGTCGCAAATTTTAAATACGCCAGGGATTGTCTTTTCTATAGTAAATTATTCAAAAAATAATTTTCTACTGTCGCAAATTTTAATTACGCCAGGGATTGCCTTTTCTATAGTAAATTATTCAAAAAATAATTTTCTACTGTCGCAAATTTTAAGTGCGCCAGGGATTGCCTTTCTACAGTAAATTTTTCAAAAAATAATTTTTTACTGTCGCAAATTGTAACTGCGCCTGGGATTGCCTTTTCTACAGTAAATTATTCAAAAAATAATTTTCTACTGTCGCAAATTTTAATTACGCCAGGGATTGCCTTTTCTATAGTAAATTATTCAAAAAATAATTTTCTACTGTCGCAAATTTTAAATACGCCAGGGATTGCCTTTTCTATAGTACATTATTCAAAAAATAATTTTCTACTGTCGCAAATTTTAATTACGCCAGGGATTGCCTTTTCTATAGTAAATTATTCAAAAAATAATTTTTTACTGTCGCAAATTTCAAATCCGCCAGGGATTGCCTTTTATATAGTAAATTTCTCACAAATTAATTTCTTACTGTCGCAAATTTTAAATACGCCAGGGATTGCCTTTTCTATAGTAAATTATTCAAAAAATAATTTTCTACTGTCGCAAATTTTAATTACGCCAGGGATTGCCTTTTCTATAGTAAATTATTCAAAAAATAATTTTCTACTGTCGCAAATTTTAATTACGCCAGGGATTGCCTTTTCTATAGTAAATTATTCAAAAAATAATTTTCAACTGTCGCAAATTTTAATTACGCCAGGGATTGCCTTTTCTATAGTAAATTATTCAAAAAATAATTTTCAACTGTCGCAAATTTTAAATATCCCAGGGATTGCCTTTTCTATAGTAAATTATTCAAAAAATAATTTTTTACTGTCGCAAATTTTAAATATCCCAGGGATTGCCTTTTCTATAGTAAATTATTCAAAAAATAATTTTTTACTGTCGCAAGTTTTAATTGCGCCAGGGATTACCTTTTCTACAGTAAATTATTCAAAAAATAATTCTCTAATGTCGCAAATTTTAATTACGCCAGGGATTGCCTTTTATATAGTAAATTTTTCAAAAATTAATTTTCTACTGTCGCAAACTTTAATTCCGCCAGGGATTGCCTTTTCTATAGTAAATTATTCAAAAAATAATTTTCTACTGTCGCAAATTTTAAGTGCGCCAGGGATTGCCTTTCTACAGTAAATTTTTCAATAAATAATTTTTTACTGTCGCAAATTGTAATTGCGCCAGGGATTGCCTTTTCTATAGTAAATTATTCAAAAAATAATTTTTTACTGTCGCAAATTTTAATTACGCCAGGGATTGCCTTTTCTATAGTAAATTATTCAAAAAATAATTTTCTACTGTCACAAATATTAAGTGCGCCAGGGATTGCCTTTTCTATAGTAAATTATTCAAAAAATAATTTTCTACTGTCGCAAATTTTAATTACGCCAGGGATTGCCTTTTCTATAGTAAATTATTCAAAAAATAATTTTTTACTGTCGCAAATTTTAATTACGCCAGGGATTGCCTTTTCTATAGTAAATTATTCAAAAAATAATTTTTTACTGTCGCAAATTTTAAATATCCCAAGGATTGCCATTTCTATAGTAAATTATTAAAAAAATAATTTTCAACTGTCGCAAATTTTTATTACGCCAGGGATTGCCTTTTCTATAGTAAATTATTCAAAAAATAATTTTCTACTGTCGCAAATTTTAATTACGCCAGGGATTGCCTTTTCTATAGTAAATTATTCAAAAAATAATTTTTTATTGTCGCAAATTTTAATTACGCCAGGGATTGCCTTTTCTATAGTAAATTATTCAAAAAATAATTTTCTACTGTCGCAAATTTTCAATACGCCAGGGATTGCCTTTTCTATAGTAAATTATTCAAAAAATAATTTTCTACTGTCGCAAATTTTAAATATCCCAGGGATTGCCTTTTCTATAGTAAGTTTTGCAAAAAATAATTTTTTACTGTCGCAAATTTTAATTGCGCCATGGATTGCCTTTTCTATAGTAAATAATTCAAAAAATAATTTTCTACTGTCGCAAATTTTATACGCCAGGGATTGCCTTTTCTATAGTAAATTATTCAAAAAATAATTTTTTATTGTCGCAAATTTTAATTACGCCAGGGATTGCCTTTTCTATAGTAAATTATTCAAAAAATAATTTTCTACTGTCGCAAATTTTCAATACGCCAGGGATTGCCTTTTCTATAGTAAATTATTCAAAAAATAATTTTCTACTGTCGCAAATTTTAAATATCCCAGGGATTGCCTTTTCTATAGTAAGTTTTGCAAAAAATAATTTTTACTGTCGCAAATTTTAATTGCGCCAGGGATTGCCTTTTCTATAGTAAATTATTCAAAAAATAATTTTCTACTGTCGCAAATTTTATACGCCAGGGATTGCCTTTTCTATAGTAAATTATTCAAAAAATAATTTTCTACTGTCGCAAATTTTAATTACGCCAGGGATTGCCTTTTATATAGTAAATTTTTTAAAAATTAATTTTATACTGTCGCAAATTTTAAATACGCCAGGGATTGCTTTTTCTATAGTAAATTATTCAAAAAAGAATTTTATACTGTCGCAAATTTTAATTACGCCAGGGATTGCCTTTTCTATAGTAAATTATTCAAAAAATAATTTTCAACTGTCGCAAACTTTAAGTGCGCCAGGGATTGCCTTTTCTATAGTAAATTATTCAAAAAATAATTTTCTACTGTCGCAAATTTTAATTGCGCCAGGGATTGCCTTTTCTACAGTAAATTTAGCAAAAAATAATTTTTTACTGTCGCAAATTTTAATTGCGCCAGGGATTGCCTTTTCTTTAGTAAATTATTCAAAAAATAATTTTATACTGGCGCAAATTTTAAGTGCGCCAGGGATTGCCCTTTCTATAGTAAATTATTCAAAAAATAATTTTATATTGTCGCAAATTTTAATTACGCCAGGGATTGCCTTTTCTATAGTAAATTATTCAAAAAATAATTTTCTACTGTCGCAAATTTTAAATATCCCAGGGATTGCCTTTTCTATAGTAAATTATTCAAAAAATAATTTTCTACTGTCGCAAATTTTAAATATCCCAGAGATTGCCTTTTCTATAGTAAATTATTCAAAAAATAATTTTATACTGTCGCAAATTTTAATTGCGTCAGGGATTGCCTTTTCTATAGTAAATTATTCAAAAAATAATTTTCAACTGTCGCAAATTTTAATTACGCCAGGGATTGCCTTTTCTATAGTAAATTTTGCAAAAAATAATTTTTTACTGTCGCAAATTTTAATTGCGCCAGGGATTGCCTTTTCTATAGTAAACTTTTCAAAAAATAATTTTCTACTGTCGCAAATTTTAACTACGCCAGGGATTGCCTTTTCTATAGTAAATTATTCAAAAAATAATTTTATACTGTCGCAAATTTTAATTGCGCCAGGGATTGTCTTTTCTATAGTAAATTTTGCAAAAAATAATTTTTTACTGTCGCAAATTTTAAATACGCCAGGGATTGCCTTTTCTATAGTAAATTATTCAAAAAATAATTTTCTACTGTCGCAAATTTTAAATATCCCAGGGATTGCCTTTTCTATAGTAAATTATTCAAAAAATAATTTTCTACTGTCGCAAATTTTAAATATCCCAGGGATTGCCTTTTCTATAGTAAGTTTTGCAAAAAATAATTTTTTACTGTCGCAAATTTTAATTGCGCCAGGGATTGCCTTTTCTATAGTAAATTATTCAAAAAATAATTTTCTACTGTCGCAAATTTTATACGCCAGGGATTGCCTTTTCTATAGTAAATTATTCAAAAAATAATTTTCTACTGTCGCAAATTTTAATTACGCCAGGGATTGCCTTTTATATAGTAAATTTTTTAAAAATTAATTTTATACTGTCGCAAATTTTAAATACGCCAGGGATTGCTTTTTCTATAGTAAATTATTCAAAAAATAATTTTATACTGTCGCAAATTTTAATTACGCCAGGGATTGCCTTTTCTATAGTAAATTATTCAAAAAATAATTTTCAACTGTCGCAAACTTTAAGTGCGCCAGGGATTGCCTTTTCTATAGTAAATTATTCAAAAAATAATTTTCTACTGTCGCAAATTTTAATTGCGCCAGGGATTGCCTTTTCTACAGTAAATTTAGCAAAAAATAATTTTTTACTGTCGCAAATTTTAATTGCGCCAGGGATTGCCTTTTCTTTAGTAAATTATTCAAAAAATAATTTTATACTGGCGCAAATTTTAAGTGCGCCAGGGATTGCCCTTTCTATAGTAAATTATTCAAAAAATAATTTTATATTGTCGCAAATTTTAATTACGCCAGGGATTGCCTTTTCTATAGTAAATTATTCAAAATATAATTTTCTACTGTCGCAAATTTTAAATATCCCAGGGATTGCCTTTTCTATAGTAAATTATTCAAAAAATAATTTTCTACTGTCGCAAATTTTAAATATCCCAGAGATTGCCTTTTCTATAGTAAATTATTCAAAAAATAATTTTATACTGTCGCAAATTTTAATTGCGTCAGGGATTGCCTTTTCTATAGTAAATTATTCAAAAAATAATTTTCAACTGTCGCAAATTTTAATTACGCCAGGGATTGCCTTTTCTATAGTAAATTTTGCAAAAAATAATTTTTTACTGTCGCAAATTTTAATTGCGCCAGGGATTGCCTTTTCTATAGTAAACTTTTCAAAAAATAATTTTCTACTGTCGCAAATTTTAACTACGCCAGGGATTGCCTTTTCTATAGTAAATTATTCAAAAAATAATTTTATACTGTCGCAAATTTTAATTGCGCCAGGGATTGTCTTTTCTATAGTAAATTTTGCAAAAAATAATTTTTTACTGTCGCAAATTTTAAATACGCCAGGGATTGCCTTTTCTATAGTAAATTATTCAAAAAATAATTTTCTACTGTCGCAAATTTTAAATATCCCAGGGATTGCCTTTTCTATAGTAAATTATTCAAAAAATAATTTTCTACTGTCGCAAATTTTAAATATCCCAGGGATTGCCTTTTCTATAGTAAATTATTCAAAAAATAATTTTCAACTGTCGCAAATTTTAACTACGCCAGGGATTGCCTTTTCTATAGTAGATTATTCAAAAAATAATTTTCAACTGTCGCAAATTTTAATTACCCCAGGGATTGCCTTTTCTATAGTAAATTATTCAAAAAATAAATTTTTACTGTCGCAAATTTTAATTACGCCAGGGATTGCCTTTTCTATAGTAAATTATTCAAAAAATAATTTTTTACTGTCGCAAATTTTAATTGCGCCAGGGATTGCCTTTTATATAGTAAATTATTCAAAAAATAATTTTTTACTGTCGCAAATTTTAATTGCGCCAGGGATTGCCTTTCCTATAGTAAATTATTCAAAAAATAATTTTCAACTGTCGCAAATTTTAATTGCGCCAGGGATTGCCTTTTCTATAGTAAATTTTGCAAAAAATAATTTTATACTGTCGCAAATTTTAATTACGCCAGGGATTGCCTTTTCTATAGTAAATTATTCAAAAAATAATTTTCAACTGTCGCAAATTTTAAATATCCCAGGGATTGCCTTTTCTATAGTAAATTATTCAAAAAATAATTTTTTACTGTCGCAAATTTTAATTACGCCAGGGATTGCCTTTTCTATAGTAAATTATTCAAAAAATAATTTTCAACTGTCGCAAATTTTAATTACGCCAGGGATTGCCTTTTCTATAGTAAATTATTCAAAAAATAATTTTCAACTGTCGCAAATTTTAAATATCCCAGGGATTGCCTTTTCTATAGTAAATTATTCAAAAAATAATTTTCTACTGTCGCAAATTTTAAATACGCCAGGGATTGCCTTTTCTATAGTAAATTATTCAAAAAATAATTTTTTACAGTCGCAAATTTTAATTACGC
The DNA here is from genome assembly GCA_963930735.1 of Dioctria linearis. Classification (NCBI taxonomy): domain Eukaryota; kingdom Metazoa; phylum Arthropoda; class Insecta; order Diptera; family Asilidae; genus Dioctria; species Dioctria linearis. The sequence goes on along the minus strand of CAWVNZ010002825.1, from coordinate 201,562 downwards.
CAGGGATTGCCTTTTCTATAGTAAATTATTCAAAAAATAATTTTCTACTGTCGCAAATTTTAAATACGCCAGGGATTGCCTTTTCTATAGTAAATTATTCAAAAAATAATTTTCTACTGTCGCAAATTTTAATTATGCCAGGGATTGCCTTTTATATAGTAAATTTTTCAAAAATTAATTTTATACTGTCGCAAATTTTAAGTGCGCCAGGGATTGCCTTTTCTATAGTAAATTATTCAAAAAATAATTTTCTACTGTCGCAAATTTTAAGTGCGCCAGGGATTGCCTTTTCTATAGTAAATTATTCAAAAAATAGTTTTTTACTGTCGCAAATTTTAATTACGCCAGGGATTGCCTTTTCTATAGTAAATTATTCAAAAAATAATTTTTTACTATCGCAAGTTTTAATTGCGCCAGGGATTGCCTTTTCTATAGTAAATTATTCAAAAAATAATTTTCTACTGTCGCAAATTTTAATTACGCCAGGGATTGCCTTTTCTATAGTAAATTATTCAAAAAATAATGTTTTACTGTCGCAAATTTTAAATATCCCAGGGATTGCCTTTTCTATAGTAAATTATTCAAAAAATAATTTTCTACTGTCGCAAATTTTAATTACGCCAGGGATTGCCTTTTCTATAGTAAATTATTCAAAAAATAATTTTCAACTGTCGCAAATTTTAATTACGCCAGGGATTGCCTTTTCTATAGTAAATTATTCAAAAAATAATTTTCAACTGTCGCAAATTTTAATTACGCCAGGGATTGCCTTTTCTATAGTAAATTATTCAAAAAATAATTTTCAACTGTCGCAAATTGTAATTGCGCCAGGGATTGCCTTTCCTATAGTAAATTATTCAAAAAATAAGTTTTTACTGTCGCAAATTTTAAGTGCGCCAGGGATTGCCTTTTCTATAGTAAATTATTCAAAAAATAATTTTCAACTGTCGCAAATTTTAAATATCCCAGGGATTGCCTTTTCTATAGTAAATTATTCAAAAAATAATTTTTTACTGTCGCAAATTTTAATTACGCCAGGGATTGCCTTTTCTATAGTAAATTATTCAAAAAATAATTTTCAACTGTCGCAAATTTTAATTACTCCAGGGATTGCCTTTTCTATAGTAAATTATTCAAAAAATAATTTTCAACTGTCGCAAATTTTAAATATCCCAGGGATTGCCTTTTCTATAGTAAATTATTCAAAAAATAATTTTCTACTGTCGCAAATTTTAAATACGCCAGGGATTGCCTTTTCTATAGTAAATTATTCAAAAAATAATTTTTTACAGTCGCAAATTTTAATTACGCCAGGGATTGCCTTTTCTATAGTAAATTATTCAAAAAATAATTTTCTACTGTCGCAAATTTTAAATACGCCAGGGATTGCCTTTTCTATAGTAAATTATTCAAAAAATAATTTTCTACTGTCGCAAATTTTAATTATGCCAGGGATTGCCTTTTATATAGTAAATTTTTCAAAAATTAATTTTATACTGTCGCAAATTTTAAGTGCGCCAGGGATTGCCTTTTCTATAGTAAATTATTCAAAAAATAATTTTCTACTGTCGCAAATTTTAAGTGCGCCAGGGATTGCCTTTTCTATAGTAAATTATTCAAAAAATAGTTTTTTACTGTCGCAAATTTTAATTACGCCAGGGATTGCCTTTTCTATAGTAAATTATTCAAAAAATAATTTTTTACTATCGCAAGTTTTAATTGCGCCAGGGATTGCCTTTTCTATAGTAAATTATTCAAAAAATAATTTTCTACTGTCGCAAATTTTAATTACGCCAGGGATTGCCTTTTCTATAGTAAATTATTCAAAAAATAATGTTTTACTGTCGCAAATTTTAAATATCCCAGGGATTGCCTTTTCTATAGTAAATTATTCAAAAAATAATTTTCTACTGTCGCAAATTTTAATTACGCCAGGGATTGCCTTTTCTATAGTAAATTATTCAAAAAATAATTTTCAACTGTCGCAAATTTTAATTACGCCAGGGATTGCCTTTTGTATAGTAAATTATTCAAAAAATAATTTTCAACTGTCGCAAATTTTAATTACGCCAGGGATTGCCTTTTCTATAGTAAATTATTCAAAAAATAATTTTCAACTGTCGCAAATTGTAATTGCGCCAGGGATTGCCTTTCCTATAGTAAATTATTCAAAAAATAAGTTTTTACTGTCGCAAATTTTAAGTGCGCCAGGGATTGCCTTTTCTATAGTAAATTATTCAAAAAATAATTTTCTACTGTCGCAAATTTTATTTATGCCAGGGATTGCCTTTTAAATAGTAAATTATTCAAAAAATAATTTTCTACTGTCGCAAATTTTAATTGCGCCAGGGATTGCCTTTTCTATAGTAAATTATTCAAAAAATAATTTTCTACTGTCGCAAATTTTAATTACGCCAGGGATTGCCTTTTCTATAGTAAATTATTCAAAAAATAATTTTCAACTGTCGCAAATTGTAATTGCGCCAGGGATTGCCTTTCCTATAGTAAATTATTCAAAAAATAATTTTTTACTGTCGCAAATTTTAAGTGCGCCAGGGATTGCCTTTTCTATAGTAAATTATTCAAAAAATAATTTTCTACTGTCGCAAGTTTTAATTGCGCCAGGGATTGCCTTTTCTATAGTAAATTATTCAAAAAATAATTTTCTACTGTCGCAAATTTTAATTGCGCCAGGGATTGCCTTTTCTATAGTAAATTATTCAAAAAATAATTTTCTACTGTCGCAAATTTTAATTTCGCCAGGGATTGCCTTTTCTATAGTAAATTATTCAAAAAATAATTTTTTACTGTCGCAAATTTTAAATATCCCAGGTTTTGCCTTTTCTATAGTAAATTATTCAAAAAATAATTTTTTACTGTCGCAAATTTTAATTACGCCAGGGATTGCCTTTTCTATAGTAAATTATTCAAAAAATAATTTTTTACTATAGCAAGTTTTAATTGCGCCTGGGATTGCCTTTTCTACAGTAAATTATTCAAAAATAATTTTCTACTGTCGCAAATTTTAATTACGCCAGGGATTGCCTTTTCTATAGTAAATTATTCAAAAAATAATTTTCAACTGTCGCAAATTTTAATTACGCCAAGTATTGCCTTTTCTAAAGTAAATTTCTCACAAATTAATTTTTTACTGTCGCAAATTTTAAATACGCCAAGGATTGCCTTTTCTATAGTAAATTATTCAAAAAATAATTTTCTACTGTCGCAAATTTTAATTACGCCAAGGATTGCCTTTTCTATAGTAAATTATTCAAAAAATAATTTTCAACTGTCGCAAATTTTAATTACGCCAGGGATTGCCTTTTCTATAGTAAATTATTCAAAAAATAATTTTCTACTGTCGCAAATTTTAATTGCGCCAGGGATTGCCTTTTCTATATTAAATTATTCAAAAAATAATTTTCTACTGTCGCAAATTTTAAGTGCGCCAGGGATTGCCTTTCTACAGTAAATTTTTCAAAAAATAATTTTTTACTGTCGCAAATTGTAATTGCGCCAGGGATTGCCTTTTCTATAGTAAATTATTCAAAAAATAATTTTTTACTGTCGCAAATTTCAAATCCGCCAGGGATTGCCTTTTCTCTAGTAAATTTCTCACAAATTAATTTCTTACTGTCGCAAATTTTAAATACGCCAGGGATTGCCTTTTCTATAGTAAATTATTCAAAAAATTATTTTCTACTGTCGCAAATTTTAATTACGCCAGGGATTGCCTTTTTTATAGTAAATTATTCAAAAAATAATTTTTTACTGTCGCAAATTGTAATTACGCCAGGGATTGCCATTTCTATAGTAAATTATTCAAAAAATTATTTTTTACTGTCGCAAATTTCAAATCCGCCAGGGATTGCCTTTTCTATAGTAAATTTCTCACAAATTAATTTCTTACTGTCGCAAATTTTAAATACGCCAGGGATTGCCTTTTCTATAGTAAATTATTCAAAAAATAATTTTTTACTGTCGCAAATTTTAATTGCGCCAGGGATTGCCTTTTCTACAGTAAATTATTCAAAAAATAATTTTTTTCTATCGCAAGTTTTAATTGCGCCAGGGATTGCCTTTTCTACAGTAAATTATTCAAAAAATAATTTTCTACTGTCGCAAATTTTAATTACGCCAGGGATTGCCTTTTATATAGTAAATTTTTCAAAAATTAATTTTCTACTGTCGCAAATTTTAAATGCGCCAGGGATTGCCTTTTCTATAGTAAATTATTCAAAAAATAATTTTCTACTTTCGCAAATTTTAAGTGCGCCAGGGATTGCCTTTCTACAGTAAATTTTTCAAAAAATAATTTTTTACTGTCGCAAATTGTAATTGCGCCAGGGATTGCCTTTTCTATAGTAAATTATTCAAAAAATAATTTTTTACTGTCGCAAATTTCAAATCCGCCAGGGATTTCCTTTTCTATAGTAAATTTCTCACAAATTAATTTCTTACTGTCGCAAATTTTAAATACGCCAGGGATTGCCTTTTCTATAGTAAATTATTCAAAAAATAATTTTCTACTGTCGCAAATTTTAATTACGCCAGGGATTGCCTTTTCTATAGTAAAATATTCAAAAAATAATTTTCAACTGTCGCAAATTTTAATTACGCCAGGGATTGCCTTTTCTATAGTAAATAATTCAAAAAATAATTTTCTACTGTCGCAAATTTTAATTACGCCAGGGATTGCCTTTTCTATAGTAAATTATTCAAAAAATAATTTTTTACTGTCGCAAATTTTAAATATCCCAGGGATTGCCTTTTCTATAGTAAATTATTCAAAAAATAATTTTCTACTGTCGCAAATTTTAATTACGCCAAGGATTGCCTTTTCTATAGTAAATTATTCAAAAAATAATTTTCAACTGTCGCAAATTTTAATTGCGCCAGGGATTGCCTTTTCTATAGTAAATTATTCAAAAAATAATTTTCTACTGTCGCAAATTTTAAGTGCGCCAGGGATTGCCTTTCTACAGTAAATTTTTCAAAAAATATTTTTTTACTGTCGCAAATTGTAATTGCGCCAGGGATTGCCTTTTCTATAGTAAATTATTCAAAAAATATTTTTTTACTGTCGCAAATTTCAAATCCGCCAGGGATTGCCTTTTATATAGTAAATTATTCAAAAAATAATTTTCTACTTTCGCAAATTTTAAGTGCGCCAGGGATTGCCTTTCTACAGTAAATTTTTCAAAAAATAATTTTTTACTGTCGCAAATTGTAATTGCGCCAGGGATTGCCTTTTCTATAGTAAATTATTCAAAAAATAATTTTTTACTGTCGCAAATTTCAAATCCGCCAGGGATTTCCTTTTCTATAGTAAATTTCTCACAAATTAATTTCTTACTGTCGCAAATTTTAAATACGCCAGGAATTGCCTTTTCTATAGTAAATTATTCAAAAAATAATTTTTTACTATCGCAAGTTTTAATTGCGCCAGGGATTGCCTTTTCTACAGTAAATTATTCAAAAAATAATTTTCTACTGTCGCAAATTTTAATTACGCCAGGGATTGCCTTTTATATAGTAAATTTTTCAAAAATTAATTTTCTACTGTCGAAAATTTTAAATGCGCCAGGGATTGCCTTTTCTATAGTAAATTATTCAAAAAATAATTTTCTACTTTCGCAAATTTTAAGTGCGCCAAGGATTGCCTTTCTACAGTAAATTTTTCAAAAAATAATTTTTTACTGTCGCAAATTGTAATTGAGCCAGGGATTGCCTTTTCTATAGTAAATTATTCAAAAAATAATTTTTTACTGTCGCAAATTTCAAATCCGCCAGGGATTTCCTTTTCTATAGTAAATTTCTCACAAATTAATTTCTTACTGTCGCAAATTTTAAATACGCCAGGGATTGCCTTTTCTATAGTAAATTATTCAAAAAATAATTTTCTACTGTCGCAAATTTTAATTACGCCAGGGATTGGCTTTTCTATAGTAAATTATTCAAAAAATAATTTTCAACTGTCGCAAATTTTAATTACGCCAGGGATTGCCTTTTCTATAGTAAATTATTCAAAAAATAATTTTCTACTGTAGCAAATTTTAATTGCGCCAGGGATTGCCTTTTCTATAATAAATTATTCAAAAAATAATTTTCTACTGTCGCAAATTTTAATTACGCCAGGGATTGCCTTTTCTATAGTAAATTATTCAAAAAATAATTTTCTACTGTCGCAAATTTTAAGTGCGCCAGGGATTGCCTTTTCTATAGTAAATTATTCAAAAAAAAATTTTCTACTGTCGCAAATTTTAAGTGCGCCAGGGATTGCCTTTTCTATAGTAAAGTATTCAAAAAATAATTTTTTACTATCGCAAGTTTTAATTGCGCCAGGGATTGCCTTTTCTACAGTAAATTATTCAAAAAATAATTTTCTACTGTCGCAAATTTTAATTACGCCAGGGATTGCCTTTTCTATAGTAAATTATTCAAAAAATAATTTTCTACTGTCGCAAATTTTGAATACGCCAGGGATTGTCTTTTCTATAGTAAATTATTCAAAAAATAATTTTCTACTGTCGCAAATTTTAATTACGCCAGGGATTGCCTTTTCTATAGTAAATTATTCAAAAAATAATTTTTTACTGTCGCAAATTTTAAATATCCCAGGGATTGCCTTTTCTATAGTAAATTACTCAAAAAATAATTTTCTACTGTCGCAAATTTTAATTACGCCAAGGATTGCCTTTTCTATAGTAAATTATTCAAAAAATAATTTTCAACTGTCGCAAATTTTAATTGCGCCAGGGATTGCCTTTCTATAGTAAATTATTCAAAAAATAATTTTCTACTGTCGCAAATTTTAAGTGCGCCAGGGATTGCCTTTCTACAGTAAATTTTTCAAAAAATAATTTTTTACTGTCGCAAATTGTAATTGCGCCAGGGATTGCCTTTTCTATAGTAAATTATTCAAAAAATAATTTTTTACTGTCGCAAATTTCAAATCCGCCAGGGATTGCCTTTTATATAGTAAATTTCTCACAAATTAATTTCTTACTGTCGCAAATGTTAAATACGCCAGGGATTGCCTTTTCTATAGTAAATTATTCAAAAAATAATTTTCTACTGTCGCAAATTTTAATTACGCCAGGGATTGCCTTTTCTATAGTAAATTATTCAAAAAATAATTTTTTACTGTCGCAAATTTTAATTACGCCAGGGATTGCCTTTTATATAGTAAATTATTCAAAAAATAATTTTCAACTGTCGCAAATTTTAATTACGCCAGGGATTGCCTTTTCTATAGTAAATTATTCAAAAAATAATTTTCAACTGTCGCAAATTTTAAATATCCCAGGGATTGCCTTTTCTATAGTAAATTATTCAAAAAATAATTTTTTACTGTCGCAAATTTTAAATATCACAGGGATTGCCTTTTCTATAGTAAATTATTCAAAAAATAATTTTTTACTGTCGCAAGTTTTAATTGCGCCAGGGATTGCCTTTTCTACAGTAAATTATTCAAAAAATAATTCTCTACTGTCGCAAATTTTAATTACGCCAGGGATTGCCTTTTATATAGTAAATTTTTCAAAAATTAATTTTCTACTGTCGCAAATTTTAATTGCGCCAGGGATTGCCTTTTCTATAGTAAATTATTCAAAAAATAATTTTCTACTGTCGCAAATTTTAAGTGCGCCAGGGATTGCCTTTCTACAGTAAATTTTTCAAAAAATAATTTTTTGCTGTCGCAAATTGTAATTGCGCCAGGGATTGCCTTTTCTATTGTAAATTATTCAAAAAATAATTTTTTACTGTCGCAAATTTTAATTACGCCAAGGATTGCCTTTTCTATAGTAAATTATTCAAAAAAGAATTTTCTACTGTCGCAAATATTAAGTGCGCCAGGGATTGCCTTTTCTATAGTAAATTATTCAAAAAATAATTTTCTACTCTCGCAAATTTTAATTACGCCAGGGATTGCCTTTTCTATAGTAAATTATTCAAAAAATAATTTTTTACTGTCGCAAATTTTAATTATGCCAGGGATTGCCTTTTCTATAGTAAATTATTCAAAAATTATTTTTTTACTGTCGCAAATTTTAAATATCCCAGGGATTGCCTTTTCTATAGTAAATTATTAAAAAAATAATTTTCAACTGTCGCAAATTTTAATTACGCCAGGGATTGCCTTTTCTATAGTAAATTATTCAAAAAATAATTTTCAACTGTCGCAAATTTTAATTACGCCAGGGATTGCCTTTTCTATAGTAAATTATTCAAAAAATAATTTTTTACTGTCGCAAATTTTAATTACGACAGGGATTGCCTTTTCTATAGTAATTTATTCAAAACATAATTTTCTACTGTCGCAAATTTTAACTACGCCAGGGATTGCCTTTTCTATAGTAAATTATTCAAAAAATAATTTTCTACTGTCACAAATTTTAATTGCGGCAGGGATTGCCTTTTCTATAGTAAATTATTCAAAAAATAATTTTCTACTGTCGCAAATTTTAATTACGCCAGGGATTGCCTTTTCTATAGTAAATTATTCAAAAAATAATTTTATACTGTCGCAAATTTTAATTACGCCAGGGATTGCCTATTCTATAGTAAATTATTCAAAAAATAATTTTATACTGTCGCAAATTTTAATTGCGCCAGGGATTGCCTTTTCTATAGTAAATTATTCAAAAAATAATTTTCTACTGTCGCAAATTTTAAGTGCGCCAGGGATAGCCTTTCTACAGTAAATTTTTCAAAATATTAATTTTTTACTGTCGAAAATTTTAATTGCGCCAGGGATTGCCTTTTCTATAGTAAATTATTCAAAAAATAATTTTTTACTGTCGCAAATTTTAATTACGCCAGGGATTGCCTTTTCTATAGTAAATTATTCAAAAAATAATTTTTTACTGTCGCAAATTTTAATTGCCCAGGGATTGCCTTTCTACAGTAAATTTTTCAAAAAATAATTTTTTACTGTCGCAAATTGTAATTGCGCCAGGGATTGCCTTTTCTATAGTAAATTTTTCAAAAACTAATTTTTTACTGTCGGAAATTTCAATTACGCCAGGGATTGCCTTTTCTATAGTAAATTATTCAAAAAATAATTTTATATTGTCGCAAATTTTAATTACGCCAGGGATTGCCTTTTCTATAGTAAATTATTCGAAAAATAATTTCTTACTGTCGCAAATTTTAAATACGCCAGGGATTGCCTTTTCTATAGTAAATTATTCAAAAAATAATTTTTTACTGTCGCAAATTTTAAATACGCCAGGGATTGCCTTTTCTATAGTAAATTATTAAAAAAATAATTTTTTACTGTCGCAAATTTTAATTACGCCAGGGATTGCCTTTTCTATAGTAAATTATTCAAAAAATAATTTTTTACTGTCGCAAATTTTAAATACGCCAGGGATTGCCTTTTCTATAGTAAATTATTCAAAAAATAATTTTCTACTGTCGCAAATTTTAATTACGCCAGGGATTGCCTTTTCTGTAGTAAATTATTCAAAAAATAATTTTTTACTGTCGCAAATTTCAAATCCGCCAGGGATTGCCTTTTCTATAGTAAATTATTCAAAAAATAATTTTTTACTATCGCAAGTTTTAATTGCGCCAGGGATTGCCTTTTCTACAGTAAATTTTGCAAAAAATAATTTTTTACTGTCGCAAATTTTAATTACGCCAGGGATTGCCTTTTCTATAGTAAATTATTCAAAAAATAATTTTTTACTGTCGCAAATTTTAAATACGCCAGGGATTGCCTTTTCTATAGTAAATTATTCAAAAAATAATTGTTTACTGTCGCAAATTTTAATTACGCCAGGGATTGCCTTTTCTATAGTAAATTATTCAAAAAATAATTTTTTTACTGTCGCAAATTATAAATACACTAGGGATTGCCTTTTCTATAGTAAATTATTCAAAAAATAATTTTATACTGTCGCAAATTTTAATTACGCCAGGGATTGCCTTTATTACAGTAAATTTTTCAAAATATTAATTTTTTACTGTCGAAAATTTTAATTGCGCCAGGGATTGCCTTTTCTATAGTAAATTATTCAAAAAATAATTTTTTACTGTCGCAAATTTTAATTACGCCAGGGATTGCCTTTTCTATAGTAAATTATTCAAAAAATAATTTTCTACTGTCGCAAATTGTAATTACGCCAGGGATTGCCTTTTCTATAGTAAATTATTCAAAAAATAATTTTATACTGTCGCAAATTTTAATTACGCCAGGGATTGCCTTTTCTATAGTAAATTATTCAAAAAATAATTTTCTACTGTCGCAAATTTTAATTGCGCCAGGGATTGCCTTTTCTATAGTAAATTATTCAAAAAATAATTTTCTACTGTCACAAATTTTAATTACGCCAGGGATTGCCTTTTCTATAGTAAATTATTCAAAAAATTATTTTTTACTATCACAAGTTTTAATTACGCCAGGGATTGCCTTTTCTATAGTAAATTATTCAAAAAATAATTTTCTACTGTCGCAAATTTTAATTACGCCAGGTATTGCCTTTTCTATAGTAAATTATTCAAAAAATAATTTTCTACTGTCGCAAATTTTAATTGCGCCAGGGATTGCCTTTTCTATAGTAAATTATTCAAAAAATAATTTTATACTGTCGCAAATTTTAATTACGCCAGGGATTGCCTTTTCTATAGTAAATTATTCAAAAAATAATTTTATACTGTCGCAAATTTTAAGTGCGCCAGGGATTGCCTTTTCTATAGTAAATTATTCAAAAAATAATTTTCTACTGTCGCAAATTTTAATTACGCCAGGGATTGCCTTTTCTATAGTAAATTATTCAAAAAATAATTTTATACTGTCGCAAATTTTAATTACGCCAGGGATTTCCTTTTCTATAGTAAATTATTCAAAAAATAATTTTATACTGTCGCAAAATTTTAATTACGCCAGGGATTGCCTTTTCTATAGTAAATTATTCAAAAAATAATTTTCTACTGTCGCAAATTTTAATTACGCCAGGGATTGCCTTTTCTATAGTAAATTATTCAAAAAATAATTTTCTACTGTCGCAAATTTTAATTACGCCAGGGATTGCCTTTTCTATAGTAAATTATTCAAAAATAATTTTCTACTGTCGCAAATTTTAATTACGCCAGGGATTGCCTTTTCTATAGTAAATTATTCAAAAAATAATTTTCAACTGTCGCAAATTTTAATTACGCCAGGGATTGCCTTTTCTATAGTAAATTATTCAAAAAATAATTTTCTACTGTCGCAAATTTTAAGTGCGCCAGGGATTGCCTTTTCTATAGTAAATTATTCAAAAAATAATTTTTTTTTGTCGCAAGTTTTAATTACGCCAGGGATTGCCATTTCTATAGTAAATTATTCAAAAAATAATTTTCTACTGTCGCAAATTTTAATTACGCCAGGGATTGCCTTTTCTATAGTAAATTATTCAAAAAATAATTTTTTACTATCGCAAATTTTAAGTGCGCCAGGGATTGCCTTTTCTATAGTAAATTATTCAAAAAATAATTTTATACTGTCGCAAATTTTAATTACGCCAGGGATTGCCTTTTCTATAGTAAATTATTCAAAAAATAATTTTCTACTGTCGCAAATTTTAATTTCGCCAGGGATTGCCTTTTCTATAGTAAATTATTCAAAAAATAATTTTATACTGTCGCAAATTTTAATTGCGCCTGGGATTGCCTTTTCTATAGTAAACTTTTCAAAAAATAATTTTCTACTGTCGCAAATTTTAAGTGCGCCAGGGATTGCCTTTTCTATAGTAAATTATTCAAAAAATAATTTTTTTCTGTCGCAAGTTTTAATTACGCCAGGGATTGCCTTTTCTATAGTAAATTATTCAAAAAATAATTTTCTACTGTCGCAAATTTTAATTACGCCAGGGATTGCCTTTTCTATAGTAAATTATTCAAAAAATAATTTTCTACTGTCGCAAATTTTAATTGCGCCAGGGATTGCCTTTTCTATAGTAAATTATTCAAAAAATAATTTTATACTGTCGCAAATTTTAATTACGCCAGGGATTGCCTTTTCTATAGTAAATTATTCAAAAAATAATTTTATACTGTCGCAAATTTTAAGTGCGCCAGGGATTGCGTTTCCTATAGTAAATTATTCAAAAAATAATTTTCTACTGTCGCAAATTTTAATTACGCCAGGGATTGCCTTTTCTATAGTAAATTATTCAAAAAATAATTTTCTACTGTCGCAAATTTAATTACGCCAGGGATTGCCTTTTCTATAGTAAATTATTCAAAAAATAATTTTTTACTGTCGCAAATTTTAAGTGCGCCAGGGATTGCCTTTTCAATAGTAAATTATTCAAAAAATAATTTTATACTGTCGCAAATTTTAATTTCGCCAGGGATTGCCTTTTCTATAGTAAATTATTCAAAAAATTATTTTTTACTATCGCAAGTTTTAATTACGCCAGGGATTGCCTTTTCTATAGTAAATTATTCAAAAAATAATTTTATACTGTCGCAAATTTTAATTGCGCCAGGGATTGCCTTTTCTATAGTAAATTATTCAAAAAATAATTTTATACTGTCGCAAATTTTAATTACGCCAGGGATTGCCTTTTCTATAGTAAATTATTCAAAAAATAATTTTCTACTGTCGCAAATTTTAATTGCGCCAGGGATTGCCTTTTCTATAGTAAATTATTCAAAAAATAATTTTCTACTGTCACAAATTTTAATTACGCCAGGGATTGCCTTTTCTATAGTAAATTATTCAAAAAATAATTTTTTACTGGCGCAAATTTTAATTACGCCAGGGATTGCCTTTTCTATAGTAAATTATTCAAAAAATAATTTTTTACTGTCGCAAATTTTAATTGCGCCAGGGATTGCCTTTTCTATAGTAAATTATTCAAAAAATAATTTTATACTGTCGCAAATTTTAATTACGCCAGGGATTGCCTTTTCTATAGTAAATTATTCAAAAAATAATTTTCTACTGTCGCAAATTTTAATTGCGCCAGGGATTGCCTTTTCTATAGTAAATTATTCAAAAAATAATTTTCTACTGTCACAAATTTTAATTACGCCAGGGATTGCCTTTTCTATAGTAAATTATTCAAAAAATAATTTTTTACTGTCGCAAATTTTAATTGCGCCAGGGATTGCCTTTTCTATAGTAAATTATTCAAAAAATAATTTTATACTGTCGCAAATTTTAATTACGCCAGGGATTGCCTTTTCTATAGTAAATTATTCAAAAAATAATTTTCTACTGTCGCAAATTTTAATTGCGCCAGGGATTGCCTTTTCTATAGTAAATTATTCAAAAAATAATTTTCTACTGTCACAAATTTTAATTACGCCAGGGATTGCCTTTTCTATAGTAAATTATTCAAAAAATAATTTTTTACTGTCGCAAATTTTAAGTGCGCCAGGGATTGCCTTTTCAATAGTAAATTATTCAAAAAATAATTTTTTACTGTCGCAAATTTTAATTGCGCCAGGGATTGCCTTTTCTATAGTAAATTATTCAAAAAATAATTTTATACTGTCGCAAATTTTAATTACGCCAGGGATTGCCTTTTCTCTAGTAAATTATTCAAAAAATAATTTTCTACTGTCGCAAATTTTAATTGCGCCAGGGATTGCCTTTTCTATAGTAAATTATTCAAAAAATAATTTTCTACTGTCACAAATTTTAATTACGCCAGCGATTGCCTTTTCTATAGTAAATTATTCAAAAAATAATTTTTTACTGTCGCAAATTTTAAGTGCGCCAGGGATTGCCTTTTCAATAGTAAATTATTCAAAAAATAATTTTATACTGTCGCAAATTTTAATTACGCCAGGGATTGCCTTTTCTATAGTAAATTATTCAAAAAATAATTTTCTACTGTCGCAAATTTTAATTACGCCAGGGATTGCCTTTTCTATAGTAAATTATTCAAAAAATAATTTTCTACTGTCGCAAATTTTAATTGCGCCAGGGATTGCCTTTTCTATAGTAAATTATTCAAAAAATAATTTTCTACTGTCACAAATTTTAATTACGCCAGGGATTGCCTTTTCTATAGTAAATTATTCAAAAAATAATTTTTTACTGTCGCAAATTTTAAGTGCGCCAGGGATTGCCTTTTCAATAGTAAATTATTCAAAAAATAATTTTTTACTGTCGCAAATTTTAATTGCGCCAGGGATTGCCTTTTCTATAGTAAATTATTCAAAAAATAATTTTATACTGTCGCAAATTTTAATTACGCCAGGGATTGCCTTTTCTATAGTAAATTATTCAAAAAATAATTTTCTACTGTCGCAAATTTTAATTGCGCCAGGGATTGCCTTTCCTATAGTAAATTATTCAAAAAATAATTTTCTACTGTCACAAATTTTAATTACGCCAGGGATTGCTTTTTCTATAGTAAATTATTCAAAAAATAATTTTTTACTGTCGCAAATTTTAAGTGCGCCAGGGATTGCCTTTTCAATAGTAAATTATTCAAAAAATAATTTTATACTGTCGCAAATTTTAATTACGCCAGGGATTGCCTTTTCTATAGTAAATTATTCAAAAAATAATTTTCTACTGTCGCAAATTTTAATTGCGCCAGGGATTGCCTTTTCTATAGTAAATTATTCAAAAAATAATTTTCTACTGTCACAAATTTTAATTACGCCAGGGATTGCCTTTTCTATAGTAAATTATTCAAAAAATAATTTTTTACTGTCGCAAATTTTAATTGCGCCAGGGATTGCCTTTTCTATAGTAAATTATTCAAAAAATAATTTTATACTGTCGCAAATTTTAATTACGCCAGGGATTGCCTTTTCTATAGTAAATTATTCAAAAAATAATTTTCTACTGTCGCAAATTTTAATTGCGCCAGGGATTGCCTTTTCTATAGTAAATTATTCAAAAACTAATTTTCTACTGTCACAAATTTTAATTACGCCAGGGATTGCCTTTTCTATAGTAAATTATTCAAAAAATAATTTTTTACTGTCGCAAATTTTAATTACGCCAGGGATTGCCTTTTCTATAGTAAATTATTCAAAAAATAGTTTTCTACTGTCGCAAATTTTAAGTGCGCCAGGGATTGCCTTTTCTATAGTAAATTATTCAAAAAATAATTTTCTACTGTCGGAAATTTTAATTACGCCAGGGATTGCCTTTTCTATAGTAAATTATTCAAAAAATAATTTTCTACTGTCGCAAATTTTAATTACGCCAGGGATTGCCTTTTCTATTGTAAATTATTCAAAAAATAATTTTCTACTGTCGCAAATTTTAATTACGCCAAGGATTGCCTTTTCTATAGTAAATTATTCAAAAATAATTTTCTACTGTCGCAAATTTTAATTGCGCCAGGGATTGCCTTTTCTATAGTAAATTATTCAAAAAATAATTTTATACTGTCGCAAATTTTAATTACGCCAGGGATTGCCTTTTCTATAGTAAATTATTCAAAAAATAATTTTTTACTGTCGCAAATTTTAAGTGCGCCAGGGATTGCCTTTTCAATAGTAAATTATTCAAAAAATAATTTTTTACTGTCGCAAATTTTAATTGCGCCAGGGATTGCCTTTTCTATAGTAAATTATTCAAAAAATAATTTTATACTGTCGCAAATTTTAATTACGCCAGGGATTGCCTTTTCTCTAGTAAATTATTCAAAAAATAATTTTCTACTGTCGCAAATTTTAATTGCGCCAGGGATTGCCTTTTCTATAGTAAATTATTCAAAAAATAATTTTCTACTGTCACAAATTTTAATTACGCCAGCGATTGCCTTTTCTATAGTAAATTATTCAAAAAATAATTTTTTACTGTCGCAAATTTTAAGTGCGCCAGGGATTGCCTTTTCAATAGTAAATTATTCAAAAAATAATTTTATACTGTCGCAAATTTTAATTACGCCAGGGATTGCCTTTTCTATAGTAAATTATTCAAAAAATAATTTTCTACTGTCGCAAATTTTAATTACGCCAGGGATTGCCTTTTCTATAGTAAATTATTCAAAAAATAATTTTCTACTGTCGCAAATTTTAATTGCGCCAGGGATTGCCTTTTCTATAGTAAATTATTCAAAAAATAATTTTCTACTGTCACAAATTTTAATTACGCCAGGGATTGCCTTTTCTATAGTAAATTATTCAAAAAATAATTTTTTACTGTCGCAAATTTTAAGTGCGCCAGGGATTGCCTTTTCAATAGTAAATTATTCAAAAAATAATTTTTTACTGTCGCAAATTTTAATTGCGCCAGGGATTGCCTTTTCTATAGTAAATTATTCAAAAAATAATTTTATACTGTCGCAAATTTTAATTACGCCAGGGATTGCCTTTTCTATAGTAAATTATTCAAAAAATAATTTTCTACTGTCGCAAATTTTAATTGCGCCAGGGATTGCCTTTCCTATAGTAAATTATTCAAAAAATAATTTTCTACTGTCACAAATTTTAATTACGCCAGGGATTGCTTTTTCTATAGTAAATTATAATTTTTTACTGTCGCAAATTTTAAGTGCGCCAGGGATTGCCTTTTCAATAGTAAATTATTCAAAAAATAATTTTATACTGTCGCAAATTTTAATTACGCCAGGGATTGCCTTTTCTATAGTAAATTATTCAAAAAATAATTTTCTACTGTCGCAAATTTTAATTGCGCCAGGGATTGCCTTTTCTATAGTAAATTATTCAAAAAATAATTTTCTACTGTCACAAATTTTAATTACGCCAGGGATTGCCTTTTCTATAGTAAATTATTCAAAAAATAATTTTTTACTGTCGCAAATTTTAATTGCGCCAGGGATTGCCTTTTCTATAGTAAATTATTCAAAAAATAATTTTATACTGTCGCAAATTTTAATTACGCCAGGGATTGCCTTTTCTATAGTAAATTATTCAAAAAATAATTTTCTACTGTCGCAAATTTTAATTGCGCCAGGGATTGCCTTTTCTATAGTAAATTATTCAAAAAATAATTTTCTACTGTCACAAATTTTAATTACGCCAGGGATTGCCTTTTCTATAGTAAATTATTCAAAAAATAATTTTTTACTGTCGCAAATTTTAATTACGCCAGGGATTGCCTTTTCTATAGTAAATTATTCAAAAAATAGTTTTCTACTGTCGCAAATTTTAAGTGCGCCAGGGATTGCCTTTTCTATAGTAAATTATTCAAAAAATAATTTTCTACTGTCGGAAATTTTAATTACGCCAGGGATTGCCTTTTCTATAGTAAATTATTCAAAAAATAATTTTCTACTGTCGCAAATTTTAATTACGCCAGGGATTGCCTTTTCTATTGTAAATTATTCAAAAAATAATTTTCTACTGTCGCAAATTTTAATTACGCCAAGGATTGCCTTTTCTATAGTAAATTATTCAAAAATAATTTTCTACTGTCGCAAATTTTAATTGCGCCAGGGATTGCCTTTTCTATAGTAAATTATTCAAAAAATAATTTTATACTGTCGCAAATTTTAATTACGCCAGGGATTGCCTTTTCTATAGTAAATTATTCAAAAAATAATTTTCTACTGTCGCAAATTTTAATTACGCCAGGGATTGCCTTTTCTATAGTAAATTATTCAAAAAATAATTTTCTACTGTCGCAAATTTTAATTACGCCAGGGATTGCCTTTTCTATAGTAAATTATTCAAAAAATAATTTTATACTGTCGCAAATTTTAATTGCGCCTGGGATTGCCTTTTCTATAGTAAACTTTTCAAAAAATAATTTTCTACTGTCGCAAATTTTAATTACGCCAGGGATTGCCTTTTCTATAGTAAATTATTCAAAAAATAATTTTCAACTGTCGCAAATTTTAATTACGCCAGGGATTGCCTTTTCTATAGTAAATTATTCAAAAAATAATTTTCTACTGTCGCAAATTTTAAGTGCGCCAGGGATTGCCTTTTCTATAGTAAATTATTCAAAAAATAATTTTTTTTTGTCGCAAGTTTTAATTACGCCAGGGATTGCCTTTTCTATAGTAAATTATTCAAAAAATAATTTTCTGCTGTCGCAAATTTTAATTACGCCAGGGATTGCCTTTTCTATAGTAAATTATTCAAAAAATAATTTTTTACTATCGCAAATTTTAAGTGCGCCAGGGATTGCCTTTTCTATAGTAAATTATTCAAAAAATAATTTTATACTGTCGCAAATTTTAATTACGCCAGGGATTGCCTTTTCTATAGTAAATTATTCAAAAAATAATTTTCTACTGTCGCAAATTTTAATTTCGCCAGGGATTGCCTTTTCTATAGTAAATTATTCAAAAAATAATTTTCTACTGTCGCAAATTTTAATTACGCCAGGGATTGCCTTTTCTATAGTAAATTATTCAAAAAATAATTTTATACTGTCGCAAATTTCAATTTCGCCAGGTAAATTATTCAAAAAATAATTTTATACTGTCGCAAATTTTAATTACGCCAGGGATTGCCTTTTCTATAGTAAATTATTCAAAAAATAATTTTATACTGTCGCAAATTTTAATTACGCCAGGGATTTCCTTTTCTATAGTAAATTATTCAAAAAATAATTTTATACTGTCGCAAATTTTAATTACGCCAGGGATTGCCTTTTCTATAGTAAATTATTCAAAAAATAATTTTCTACTGTCGCAAATTTTAATTACGCCAGGGATTGCCTTTTCTATAGTAAATTATTCAAAAAATAATTTTCTACTGTCGCAAATTTTAATTACGCCAGGGATTGCCCTTTCTATAGTAAATTATTCAAAAAATAATTTTTTACTGTCGCAAATTTTAATTACGCCAGGGATAGCCTTTTCTATAGTAAATTATTCAAAAAATAATTTTCTACTGTCGCAAATTTTAAATACGCCAGGGATTGCCTTTTCTATAGTAAATTATTCAAAAAATAATTTTCTACTGTCGCAAATTTTAATTGCGCCAGGGATTGCCTTTTCTATAGTAAATTATTCAAAAAATAATTTTATACTGTCGCAAATTTTAATTACGCCAGGGATTGCCTTTTCTATAGTTAATTATTCAAAAAATAATTTTTTACTATCGCAAGTTTTAATTACGCCAGTGATTGCCTTTTCTATAGTAAATTATTCAAAAAATAATTTTATACTGTCGCAAATTTTAATTACGCCAGGGATTGCCTTTTCTATAGTAAATTATTCAAAAAATAATTTTCTACTGTCGCAAATTTTAAGTGCGCCAGGGATTGCCTTTTCTATAGTAAATTATTCAAAAAATAATTTTTTACTCTCGCAAATTTTAATTACGCCAGGGATTGCCTTTTCTATAGCAAATTATTCAAAAAATAATTATCTACTGTCGCAAATTTTAATTGCGCCAGGGATTGCCTTTTCTATAGTACATTATTCAAAAAATAATTTTATACTGTCGCAAATTTTAATTACGCCAGGGATTGCCTTTTCTATAGTAAATTATTCAAAAAATAATTTTAAACTGTCGCAAATTTTAAGTGCGCCAGGGATTGCCTTTTCTATAGTAAATTATTCAAAAAATAATTTTCTACTGTCGCAAATTTTAATTACGCCAGGGATTGCCTTTTCTATAGTAAATTATTCAAAAAATAATTTTCTACTGTCGCAAATTTAATTACGCCAGGGATTGCATTTTCTATAGTAAATTATTCAAAAAATAATTTTTTACTGTCGCAAATTTTAAGTGCGCCAGGGATTGCCTTTTCTATAGTAAATTATTCAAAAAATAATTTTATACTGTCGCAAATTTTAATTTCGCCAGGTATTGCCTTTTCTATAGTAAATTATTCAAAAAATTATTTTTTACTATCGCAAGTTTTAATTGCGCCAGGGATTGCCTTTTCTATAGTAAATTATTCAAAAAAATAATTTTATACTGTCCGCAAATTTTAATTACGCCAGGGATTGCCTTTTCTATAGTAAATTATTCAAAAAATAATTTTCTACTGTCGCAAATTTTAATTACGCCAGGGATTGCCTTTTCTATAGTAAATTATTCAAAAAATAATTTTCTACTGTCGCAAATTTTAAATGCGCCAGGGATTGCCTTTTCTATAGTAAATTATTCAAAAAATAATTTTATACTGTCGCAAATTTTAATTACGCCAGGGATTGCCTTTTCTATAGTAAATTATTCAAAAAAATAATTTTTATACTGTCGCAAATTTCAATTTCGCCAGGTAAATTATTCAAAAAATAATTTTATACTGTCGCAAATTTTAATTACGCCAGGGATTGCCTTTTCTATAGTAAATTATTCAAAAAATAATTTTCTACTGTCGCAAATTTTAATTACGCCAGGGATTGCCTTTTCTATAGTAAATTATTCAAAAAATTATTTTTTACTGTCGCAAATTTTAATTGCGCCAGGGATTGCCTTTTCTATAGTAAATTATTCAAAAAATATTTTTCTACTGTCGCAAATTTCAATTTCGCCAGGTAAATTATTCAAAAAATAATTTTATACTGTCGCAAATTTTAATTACGCCAGGGATTGCCTTTTCTATAGTAAATTATTCAAAAAATAATTTTATACTGTCGCAAATTTTAATTACGCCAGGGATTGCCTTTTCTATAGTAAATTATTCATAAAATAATTTTCAACTGTCGCAAATTTTAATTACGCCAGGGATTGCCTTTTCTTTAGTAAATTATTCAAAAAATAATTTTCTACTGTCGCAAATTTTAATTGCGCCAGGGATTGCCTTTTCTATAGTAAATTATTCAAAAAATAATTTTTCTACTGTCGCAAATTTTAAATACGCCAGGGATTGCCTTTTCTATAGTAAATTATTCAAAAAATTATTTTCAACTGTCGCAAATTTTAATTACGCCAGGGATTGCCTTTTCGATAGTAAATTATTCAAAAAATTATGTTATACTGTCGCAAATTTTAATTACGCCAGGGATTGCCTTTCCTATAGTAAATAATTCAAAAAATAATTTTATACTGTCGCAAATTTTAATTACGCCAGGGATTGCCTTTTCTATAGTAAATTATTCAAAAAATAATTTTATACTGTCGCAAATTTTAAGTGCGCCAGGGATTGCCTTTTCTATAGTAAATTATTCAAAAAATAATTTTTTACTCTCGCAAATTTTAATTACGCCAGGGATTGCCTTTTCTATAGTAAATTATTCAAAAAATAATTTTCTACTGTCGCAAATTTTAATTGCGCCAGGGATTGCCTTTTCTATAGTAAATTATTCAAAAAATAATTTTATACTGTCGCAAATTTTAATTACGCCAGTGATTGCCTTTTCTGTAGTAAATTATTCAAAAAATAATTTTATACTGTCGCAAATTTTAATTACGCCAGGGATTGCCTTTTCTATAGTTAATTATTCAAAAAATAATTTTTTACTATCGCAAGTTTTAATTACGCCAGTGATTGCCTTTTCTATAGTAAATTATTCAAAAAATAATTTTATACTGTCGCAAATTTTAATTACGCCAGGGATTGCCTTTTCTATAGTAAATTATTCAAAAAATAATTTTCTACTGTCGCAAATTTTAAGTGCGCCAGGGATTGCCTTTTCTATAGTAAATTATTCAAAAAATAATTTTTTACTCTCGCAAATTTTAATTACGCCAGGGATTGCCTTTTCTATAGTAAATTATTCAAAAAATAATTTTCTACTGTCGCAAATTTTAATTGCGCCAGGGATTGCCTTTTCTATAGTAAATTATTCAAAAAATAATTTTATACTGTCGCAAATTTTAATTACGCCAGGGATTGCCTTTTCTATAGTAAATTATTCAAAAAATAATTTTAAACTGTCGCAAATTTTAAGTGCGCCAGGGATTGCCATTTCTATAGTAAATTATTCAAAAAATAATTTTCTACTGTCGCAAATTTTAATTACGCCAGGGATTGCCTTTTCTATAGTAAATTATTCAAAAAATAATTTTCTACTGTCGCAAATTTAATTACGCCAGGGATTGCATTTTCTATAGTAAATTATTCAAAAAATAATTTTTTACTGTCGCAAATTTTAAGTGCACCAGGGATTGCCTTTTCTATAGTAAATTATTCAAAAAATAATTTTATACTGTCGCAAATTTTAATTTCGCCAGGTATTGCCTTTTCTATAGTAAATTATTCAAAAAATTATTTTTTACTATCGCAAGTTTTAATTGCGCCAGGGATTGCCTTTTCTATAGTAAATTATTCAAAAAATAATTTTATACTGTCGCAAAATTTTAATTACGCCAGGGATTGCCTTTTCTATAGTAAATTATTCAAAAAATAATTTTCTACTGTCGCAAATTTTAATTACGCCAGGGATTGCTCTTTTCTATAGTAAATTATTCAAAAAATAATTTTTCTACTGTCGCAAATTTTAAATGCGCCAGGGATTGCCTTTTCTATAGTAAATTATTCAAAAAATAATTTTATACTGTCGCAAATTTTAATTACGCCAGGGATTGCCTTTTCTATAGTAAATTATTCAAAAAATAATTTTCTACTGTCGCAAATTTTAATTACGCCAGGGATTGCCTTTTCTATAGTAAATTTCTCACAAATTAATTTTCTACTGTCGCAAATTTTAATTGCGCCAGGGATTGCCTTTTCTATAGTAAATTATTCAAAAAATAATTTTCTACTGTCGCAAATTTTAATTTCGCCAGGGATTGCCTTTTCTATAGTAAATTATTCAAAAAATAATTTTCTACTGTCGCAAGTTTTAATTGCGCCAGGGATTGCCTTTTCTATAGTAAATTATTCAAAAAATAATTTTATACTGTCGCAAATTTTAATTACGCCAGGGATTGCCTTGTCTATAGTAAATTATTCAAAAAATAATTTTCTACTGTCGCAAATTTTAATTAGGCCAGGGATTGCCTTTTCTATAGTAAATTATTCAAAAAATAATTTTCTACTGTCGCAAATTTTAAGTGCGCCAGGAATTGCCTTTATTATAGTAAATTATTCAAAAAATAATTTTTTACTGTCGCAAATTTCAATTTCGCTAGGTAGATTATTCAAAAAATAATTTTATACTGTCGCAAATTTTAATTACGCCAGGGATTGCCTTTTCTATAGTAAATTATTCAAAAAATAATTTTTTACTGTCGCAAATTGTAATTGCGCCAGGGATTGCCTTTTCTATAGTAAATTATTCAAAAAAATAATTTTCTACTGTCGCAAATTTTAATTACGCCAGGGATTGCCTTTTCTATAGTAAATTTTGCAAAAAATAATTTTTTACTGTCGCAAATTTTAATTGCGCCAGGGATTGCCTTTTTCTATAGTAAATTATTCAAAAAATAATTTTTTACTGTCGCAAATTTTAATTACGCCAGGGATTGCCTTTTCTATAGTAAATTATTCAAAAAATAATTTTATACTGTCGCAAATTTTAATTACGCCAGGGATTGCCTTTTCTATAGTAAATTATTCAAAAAATAATTTTCTACTGTCGCAAATTTTAAATATACCAGGGATTGCCTTTTCTATAGTTAATTATTCAAAAAATATTTTTATACTGTCGCAAATTTTAATTACGCCAGGAATTGCCTTTTCTATAGTAAATTATTCAAAAAATAATTTTCTACTGTCGCAAACTTTAATTACGCCAGGGATTGCCTTTTCTATAGTAAATTATTCAAAAAATAATTTTCTACTGTCGCAAATTTTAATTACGCCAGGGATTGCCTTTTTCTATGGTAAATTATTCAAAAAATAATTTTCAACTGTCGCAAATTTTAATTACACCAGGGATTGCCTTTTCTATAGTAAATTATTCAAAAAATAATTTTTTACTGTCGCAAATTTTAATTACGCCAGGGGTTGCCTTTTCTATAGTAAATTATTCAAAAAATAATTTTATACTGTCGCAAATTGTAATTGCGCCAGGATTGCCTTTTCTATAGTAAATTATTCAAAAAATAATTTTCTACTGTCGCAAATTTTAATTACGCCAGGGATTGCCTTTTCTATAGTAAATTTTGCAAAAAATAATTTTTTACTGTCGCAAATTTTAATTGCGCCAGGGATTGCCTTTTCTATAGTAAATTATTCAAAAAATAATTTTTTACTGTCGCAAATTTTAATTACGCCAGGGATTGCCTTTTCTATAGTAAATTATTCAAAAAAATAATTTTATCCTGTCGGAAATTTTAATTACGCCAGGGATTGCCTTTTCTATAGTAAATAATTCAAAAAATAATTTTGTACTGTCGCAAATTTTAATTACGCCAGGGATTGCCTTTTCTATAGTAAATTATTCAAAAAATAATTTTATACTGTCGCAAATTTTAAGTGCGCCAGGGATTGCCTTTTCTATAGTAAATTATTCAAAAAATAATTTTTTACTCTCGCAAATTTTAATTACGCCAGGATTGCCTTTTCTATAGTAAATTATTCAAAAAATAATTTTCTACTGTCGCAAATTTTAATTGCGCCAGGGATTGCCTTTTCTATAGTAAATTATTCAAAAAATAATTTTATACTGTCGCAAATTTTAATTACGCCAGTGATTGCCTTTTCTATAGTAAATTATTCAAAAAATAATTTTATACTGTCGCAAATTGTAATTGCGCCAGGGATTGCCTTTTCTATAGTAAATTATTCAAAAAATAATTTTCTACTGTCGCAAATTTTAATTACGCCAGGGATTGCCTTTTCTATAGTAAATTTTGCAAAAAATAATTTTTTACTGTCGCAAATTTTAATTGCGCCAGGGATTGCCTTTTCTATAGTAAATTATTCAAAAAATAATTTTTTACTGTCGCAAATTTTAATTACGCCAGGGATTGCCTTTTCTATAGTAAATTATTCAAAAAATAATTTTATACTGTCGCAAATTTTAATTACGCCAGGGATTGCCTTTTCTATAGTAAATTATTCAAAAAATAATTTTTTACTGTCGCAAATTTTAATTACGCCAGGGATTGCCTTT
This sequence comes from Dioctria linearis, assembly GCA_963930735.1. Classification (NCBI taxonomy): domain Eukaryota; kingdom Metazoa; phylum Arthropoda; class Insecta; order Diptera; family Asilidae; genus Dioctria; species Dioctria linearis. Next base: position 176,720 of record CAWVNZ010002825.1, on the reverse strand, counting down.
TCTATAGCAAATTACTCAAAAAATAATTTTCTACTGTCGCAAATTTTAAATACGCCAGGGATTGCCTTTTCTATAGTAAATTATTCAAAAAATAATTTTCTACTGTCGCAAATTTTAATTGCGCCAGGGATTGCCTTTTCTATAGTAAATTATTCAAAAAATAATTTTATACTGTCGCAAATTTTAATTACGCCAGGGATTGCCTTTTCTATAGTAAATTATTCAAAAAATAATTTTATACTGTCGCAAATTTTAATTACGCCAGGGATTGACTTTTCTATAGTAAATTATTCAAAAAATAATTTTCAACTGTCGCAAATTTTAATTACGCCAGGGATTGCCTTTTCTATAGTAAATTATTCAAAAAATAATTTTATACTGTTGCGAATTTTAAGTGCGCCAGGGATTGCCTTTTCTATAGTAAATTATTCAAAAAATAATTTTATACTGTCGCAAATTTCAACTTCGCCAGGTAGATTATTCAAAAAATAATATTATACTCTCGCAAATTTTAATTACGCCAGGGATTGCCTTTTCTATAGTAAATTATTCAAAAAATAATTTTCTACTGTCGCAAATTTTAATTACGCCAGGGATTGCCTTTTCTATAGTAAATTATTCAAAAAATAATTTTCAACTGTCGCAAATTTTAATTACGCCAAGGATTGCCTTTTCTATAGTAAATTATTCAAAAAATAATTTTCTACTGTCGCAAATTTTAAGTGCGCCAGGGATTGCCTTTTCTATAGTAAATTATTCAAAAAATAATTTTATACTGTCGCAAGCTTTAATTACGCCAGGGATTGCATTTTCTATAGTAAATTATTCAAAAAATAATTTTCTACTCTCGCAAATTTTAATTACGCCAGGGATTGCCTTTTCTATAGTAAATTATTCAAAAAATAATTTTATACTGTCGCAAATTTTAATTACGCCAGGGATTGCCTTTTCTATAGTAATTTATTCAAAAAATAATTTTCTACTGTCGCAAATTTTAATTACGCCAGGGATTGCCTTTTCTATAGTAAATTATTCAAAAAAATAATTTTATACTGTCGCAAATTTCAATTTCGCCAGGTAAATTATTCAAAAAATAATTTTATACTGTCGCAAATTTTAATTACGCCAGGGATTGCCTTTTCTATAGTAAATTATTCAAAAAATAATTTTCTACTGTCGCAAATTTTAATTACGCCAGGGATTGCCTTTTCTATAGTAAATTATTCAAAAAATTATTTTTTACTGTCGCAAATTTTAATTGCGCCAGGGATTGCCTTTTCTATAGTAAATTATTCAAAAAATATTTTTCTACTGTCGCAAATTTCAATTTCGCCAGGTAAATTATTCAAAAAATAATTTTATACTGTCGCAAATTTTAATTACGCCAGGGATTGCCTTTTCTATAGTAAATTATTCAAAAAATAATTTTCTACTGTCGCAAATTTTAATTACGCCAGGGATTGCCTTTTCTATAGTAAATTATTCAAAAAATAATTTTCAACTGTCGCAAATTTTAATTACGCCAAGGATTGCCTTTTCTATAGTAAATTATTCAAAAAATAATTTTATACCGTCGCAAATTTTAATTACGCCAGGGATTGCCTTTTCTATAGTAAATTATTCAAAAAATAATTTTCTACTGTCGCAAATTTTAAGTGCGCCAGGGATTGCCTTTTCTATAGTAAATTATTCAAAAAATAATTTTTTACTCTCGCAAATTTTAATTACGCCAGGGATTGCCTTTTCTATAGTAAATTATTCAAAAAATAATTTTCTACTGTCGCAAATTTTAATTGCGCCAGGGATTGCCTTTTCTATAGTAAATTATTCAAAAAATAATTTTATACTGTCGCAAATTTTAATTACGCCAGGGATTGCCTTTTCTATAGTAAATTATTCAAAAAATAATTTTAAACTGTCGCAAATTTTAAGTGCGCCAGGGATTGCCTTTTCTATAGTAAATTATTCAAAAAATAATTTTCTACTGTCGCAAATTTTAATTACGCCAGGGATTGCCTTTTCTATAGTAAATTATTCAAAAAATAATTTTCTACTGTCGCAAATTTAATTACGCCAGGGATTGCATTTTCTATAGTAAATTATTCAAAAAATAATTTTTTACTGTCGCAAATTTTAAGTGCGCCAGGGATTGCCTTTTCTATAGTAAATTATTCAAAAAATAATTTTATACTGTCGCAAATTTTAATTTCGCCAGGTATTGCCTTTTCTATAGTAAATTATTCAAAAAATTATTTTTTACTATCGCAAGTTTTAATTACGCCAGGGATTGCCTTTTCTATAGTAAATTATTCAAAAAATTATTTTATACTGTCGCAAATTTTAATTACGCCAGGAATTGCCTTTTCTATAGTAAATTATTCAAAAAATAATTTTCTACTGTCGCAAATTTTAAGTGCGCCAGGGATTGCCTTTTCTATAGTAAATTATTCAAAAAATAGTTTTCTACTGTCGCAAATTTTAATTGCGCCAGGGATTGCCTTTTCTATAGTAAATTATTCAAAAAATAATTTTATAATGTCGCAAATTTTAATTACGCCAGGGATTGCCTTTTCTATAGTAAATTATTCAAAAAATAATTTTCTACTGTCGTAAATTTTAATTACGCCAGGGATTGCCTTTTCTATAGTAAATTATTCAAAAAATAATTTTCTACTGTCGCAAATTTTAATTACGCCAGGGATTGCCTTTTCTATAGTAAATTATTCAAAAAATAATTGTATACTGTCGCAAATTTTAATTACGCCAGGGATTGCCTTTTCTATAGTAAATTATTCAAAAAATAATTTTTTACTGTCGCAAATTTTAATTGCGCCAGGGATTGCCTTTTCTATAGTAAATTATTCAAAAAATAATTTTATACTGTCGCAAATTTTAATTACGCCAGGGATTGCCTTTTCTATAGTAAATTATTCAAAAAATAATTTTCTACTGTCGCAAATTTTAATTTCGCCAGGGATTGCCTTTTCTATAGTAAATTATTCAAAAAATAATTTTCTACTGTCGCAAATTTTAATTACGCCAGGGATTGCCTTTTCTATAGTAAATTATTCAAAAAATAATTTTCTACTGTCGCAAATTTTAATTACGCCAGCGATTGCCTTTTCTATAGTAAATTATTCAAAAAATAATTTTCAACTGTCACAAATTTTAATTACGCCAGGGATTGCCTTTTCTATAGTAAATTATTCAAAAAATAATTTTTTACTGTCGCTAATTTTAATTACGACAGGGATTGCCTTTTCTATAGTAAATTATTCAAAAAATAGTTTTCTACTGTCGCAAATTTTAAGTGCGCCAGGGATTGCCTTTTCTATAGTAAATTATTCAAAAAATAATTTTCTACCGTCGGAAATTTTAATTACGCCAGGGATTGCCTTTTCTATAGTAAATTATTCAAAAAATAATTTTATACTGTCGCAAATTTTAATTACGCCAGGGATTGCCTTTTCTATAGTAAATTATTCAAAAAATAATTTTCTACTGTCGCAAATTTTAATTACGCCAGGGATTGCCTTTTCTATAGTAAATTATTCAAAAAATAATTTTCTACTGTCGCAAATTTTAATTGCGCCAGGGATTGCCTTTTCTATAGTAAATTATTCAAAAAATAATTTTCTACTGTCGCAAATTTTAATTGCGCCAGGGATTGCCTTTTCTATAGTAAACTTTTCAAAAAATAATTTTATACTGTCGCAAATTTTAATTGCGCCAGGGATTGCCTTTTCTATAATAAACTTTTCAAAAAATAATTTTCCACTGTCGCAAATTTTAATTACGCCAGGGATTGCCTTTTCTATAGTAAATTATTCAAAAAATAATTTTCTACTGTCGCAAATTTTAATTGCGCCAGGGATTGCCTTTTCTATAGTAAATTATTCAAAAAATAATTTTATACTGTCGCAAATTTTAATTACGCCAGGGATTGCCTTTTCTATAGTAAATTATTCAAAAAATAATTTTCTACTGTCGCAAATTTTAATTACGCCAGGGATTGCCTTTTCTATAGTAAATTATTCAAAAAATAATTGTCTACTGTCGCAAATTTTAATTGCGCCAGGGATTGCCTTTTCTATAGTAAATTATTCAAAAAATAATTTTATACTGTCGCAAATTTTAATTACGCCAGGGATTGCCTTTTCTATAGTAAATTATTCAAAAAATAATTTTCTTCTGTCGCAAATTTTAATTGCGCCAGGGATTGCCTTTTCTATAGTAAATTATTCAAAAAATAATTTTTTTACTCTCGCAAATTTCAATTTCGCCAGGTAAATTTTTCACATATTAATTTTCTACTGTCGCAAATTTTAATTACGCCAGGGATTGCCTTTTCTATAGTAAATTATTAAAAAAATAATTTTCTACTGTCGCAAATTTTAATTACGCCAGGGATTGCCTTTTCTATAGTAAATTTCTCACAAATTAATTTTCTACTGTCGCAAATTTTAATTGCGCCAGGGATTGCCTTTTCTATAGTAAATTATTCAAAAAATAATTTTCTACTGTCGCAAATTTTAATTTCGCCAGGGATTGCCTTTTCTATAGTAAATTATTCAAAAAATAATTTTCTACTGTCGCAAGTTTTAATTGCGCCAGGGATTGCCTTTTCTATAGTAAATTATTCAAAAAATAATTTTATACTGTCGCAAATTTTAATTACGCCAGGGATTGCCTTGTCTATGGTAAATTATTCAAAAAATAATTTTCTACTGTCGCAAATTTTAATTAGGCCAGGGATTGCCTTTTCTATAGTAAATTATTCAAAAAATAATTTTCTACTGTCGCAAATTTTAAGTGCGCCAGGAATTGCCTTTTCTATAGTAAATTATTCAAAAAAAAATTTTTTACTGTCGCAAATTTCAATTTCGTCAGGTAGATTATTCAAAAAATAATTTTATACTGTCGCAAATTTTAATTACGCCAGGGATTGCCTTTTCTATAGTAAATTATTCAAAAAATAATTTTCTACTGTCGCAAATTTTAATTACGCCAGGGATTGCCTTGTCTATGGTAAATTATTCAAAAAATAATTTTCTACTGTCGCAAATTTTAATTAGGCCAGGGATTGCCTTTTCTATAGTAAATTATTCAAAAAATAATTTTCTACTGTCGCAAATTTTAAGTGCGCCAGGAATTGCCTTTTCTATAGTAAATTATTCAAAAAAAAATTTTTTACTGTCGCAAATTTCAATTTCGCCAGGTAGATTATTCAAAAAATAATTTTATACTGTCGCAAATTTTAATTGCGCCAGGGATTGCCTTTTCTATAGTAAATTATTCAAAAAATAATTTTCTACTGTCGCAAATTTTAATTACGCCAGGGATTGCCTTTTCTATAGTAAATTTTGCAAAAAATAATTTTTTACTGTCGCAAATTTTAATTGCGCCAGGGATTGCCTTTTCTATAGTAAATTATTCAAAAAATAATTTTTTACTGTCGCAAATTTTAATTACGCCAGGGATTGCCTTTTCTATAGTAAATTATTCAAAAAATAATTTTATACTGTCGCAAATTTTAATTACGCCAGGGATTGCCTTTTCTATAGTAAATTATTCAAAAAATAATTTTCTACTGTCGCAAATTTTAAATATACCAGGGATTGCCTTTTCTATAGTTAATTATTCAAAAAATAATTTTATACTGTCGCAAATTTTAATTACGCCAGGGATTGCCTTTTCTATAGTAAATTATTCAAAAAATAATTTTCTACTGTCGCAAACTTTAATTACGCCAGGGATTGCCTTTTCTATAGTAAATTATTCAAAAAATAATTTTCTACTGTCGCAAATTTTAATTACGCCAGGGATTGCCTTTTCTATGGTAAATTATTCAAAAAATAATTTTCAACTGTCGCAAATTTTAATTACACCAGGGATTGCCTTTTCTATAGTAAATTATTCAAAAAATAATTTTCTACTGTCGCAAATTTTAATTGCGCCAGGGACTGCCTTTTCTGTAGTAAATTATTCAAAAAATAATTTTCTACTGTCGCAAATTTTAATTGCGCCAGGGATTGCCTTTTCTATAGTAAATTATTCAAAAAATAATTTTTTACTCTCGCAAATTTCAATTTCGCCAGGTAAATTTTTCACAAATTAATTTTCTACTGTCGCAAATTTTAAGTGCGCCAGGGATTGCCTTTTGTATAGTAAATTATTCAAAAAATAATTTTCTACTGTCGCAAATTTTAATTGCGCCAGGGATTGCCTTTTCTATAGTAAATTATTCAAAAAATAATTTTATAATGTCGCAAATTTTAATTACGCCAGGTATTGCCTTTTCTATAGTAAATTATTCAAAAAATAATTTTCTACTGTCGCAAATTTTAATTACGCCAGGGATTGCCTTTTCTATAGTAAATTATACAAAAAATGATTTTCTACTGTCGCAAATTTTAATTACGCCAGGGATTGCCTTTTCTTTAGTAAATTATTCAAAAAATAATTTTATACTGTCGCAAATTTTAATTACGCCAGGGATTGCCTTTTCTATAGTAAATTATTCAAAAAATAATTTTTTACTGTCGCAAATTTTAATTGCGCCAGGGATTGCCTTTTCTATAGTAAATTATTCAAAAAATAATTTTATACTCTCGCAAATTTTAATTACGCCAGGGATTGCCTTTTCTATAGTAAATTATTCAAAAAATAATTTTCTACTGTCGCAAATTTTAATTGCGCCAGGGATTGCCTTTTCTATAGTAAATTATTCAAAAAATAATTTTATACTGTCGCAAATTTTAATTACGCCAGGGATTGCCTTTTCTATAGTAAATTATTCAAAAAATAATTTTTTTCTGTCGCAAATTTTAATTGCGCCAGGGATTGCCTTTTCTATAGTAAATTATTCAAAAAATAATTTTCTACTGTCGCAAATTTTAATTGCGCCAGGGATTGCCTTTTCTATAGTAAATTATTCAAAAAATAATTTTCTACTGTCGCAAATTTTAATTGCGCCAGGGATTGCCTTTTCTATAGTAAACTTTTCAAAAAATAATTTTATACTGTCGCAAATTTTAATTGCGCTAGGGATTGCCTTTTCTATAATAAACTTTTCAAAAAATAATTTTCCACTGTCGCAAATTTTAATTACGCCAGGGATTGCCTTTTCTATAGTAAATTATTCAAAAAATAATTTTCTACTGTCGCAAATTTTAATTGCGCCAGGGATTGCCTTTTCTATAGTAAATTATTCAAAAAATAATTTTATACTGTCGCAAATTTTAATTACGCCAGGGATTGCCTTTTCTATAGTAAATTATTCAAAAAATAATTTTCTACTGTCGCAAATTTTAATTACGCCAGGGATTGCCTTTTCTATAGTAAATTATTCAAAAAATAATTTTCTACTGTCGCAAATTTTAATTGCGCCAGGGATTGCCTTTTCTATAGTAAATTATTCAAAAAATAATTTTATATTGTCGCAAATTTTAATTACGCCAGGGATTGCCTTTTCTATAGTAAATTATTCAAAAAATAATTTTCTTCTGTCGCAAATTTTAATTGCGCCAGGGATTGCCTTTTCTATAGTAAATTATTCAAAAAATAATTTTTTTACTCTCGCAAATTTCAATTTCGCCAGGTAAATTTTTCACATATTAATTTTCTACTGTCGCAAATTTTAATTACGCCAGGGATTGCCTTTTCTATAGTAAATTATTAAAAAAATAATTTTCTACTGTCGCAAATTTTAATTACGCCAGGGATTGCCTTTTCTATAGTAAATTTCTCACAAATTAATTTTCTACTGTCGCAAATTTTAATTGCGCCAGGGATTGCCTTTTCTATAGTAAATTATTCAAAAAATAATTTTCTACTGTCGCAAATTTTAATTTCGCCAGGGATTGCCTTTTCTATAGTAAATTATTCAAAAAATAATTTTCTACTGTCGCAAGTTTTAATTGCGCCAGGGATTGCCTTTTCTATAGTAAATTATTCAAAAAATAATTTTATACTGTCGCAAATTTTAATTACGCCAGGGATTGCCTTGTCTATGGTAAATTATTCAAAAAATAATTTTCTACTGTCGCAAATTTTAATTAGGCCAGGGATTGCCTTTTCTATAGTAAATTATTCAAAAAATAATTTTCTACTGTCGCAAATTTTAAGTGCGCCAGGAATTGCCTTTTCTATAGTAAATTATTCAAAAAAAAATTTTTTACTGTCGCAAATTTCAATTTCGTCAGGTAGATTATTCAAAAAATAATTTTATACTGTCGCAAATTTTAATTACGCCAGGGATTGCCTTTTCTATAGTAAATTATTCAAAAAATAATTTTCTACTGTCGCAAATTTTAATTACGCCAGGGATTGCCTTGTCTATGGTAAATTATTCAAAAAATAATTTTCTACTGTCGCAAATTTTAATTAGGCCAGGGATTGCCTTTTCTATAGTAAATTATTCAAAAAATAATTTTCTACTGTCGCAAATTTTAAGTGCGCCAGGAATTGCCTTTTCTATAGTAAATTATTCAAAAAAAAAATTTTTACTGTCGCAAATTTCAATTTCGCCAGGTAGATTATTCAAAAAATAATTTTATACTGTCGCAAATTTTAATTGCGCCAGGGATTGCCTTTTCTATAGTAAATTATTCAAAAAATAATTTTCTACTGTCGCAAATTTTAATTACGCCAGGGATTGCCTTTTCTATAGTAAATTTTGCAAAAAATAATTTTTTACTGTCGCAAATTTTAATTGCGCCAGGGATTGCCTTTTCTATAGTAAATTATTCAAAAAATAATTTTTTACTGTCGCAAATTTTAATTACGCCAGGGATTGCCTTTTCTATAGTAAATTATTCAAAAAATAATTTTATACTGTCGCAAATTTTAATTACGCCAGGGATTGCCTTTTCTATAGTAAATTATTCAAAAAATAATTTTCTACTGTCGCAAATTTTAAATATACCAGGGATTGCCTTTTCTATAGTTAATTATTCAAAAAATAATTTTATACTGTCGCAAATTTTAATTACGCCAGGGATTGCCTTTTCTATAGTAAATTATTCAAAAAATAATTTTCTACTGTCGCAAACTTTAATTACGCCAGGGATTGCCTTTTCTATAGTAAATTATTCAAAAAATAATTTTCTACTGTCGCAAATTTTAATTACGCCAGGGATTGCCTTTTCTATGGTAAATTATTCAAAAAATAATTTTCAACTGTCGCAAATTTTAATTACACCAGGGATTGCCTTTTCTATAGTAAATTATTCAAAAAATAATTTTCTACTGTCGCAAATTTTAATTGCGCCAGGGACTGCCTTTTCTGTAGTAAATTATTCAAAAAATAATTTTCTACTGTCGCAAATTTTAATTGCGCCAGGGATTGCCTTTTCTATAGTAAATTATTCAAAAAATAATTTTTTACTCTCGCAAATTTCAATTTCGCCAGGTAAATTTTTCACAAATTAATTTTCTACTGTCGCAAATTTTAAGTGCGCCAGGGATTGCCTTTTGTATAGTAAATTATTCAAAAAATAATTTTCTACTGTCGCAAATTTTAATTGCGCCAGGGATTGCCTTTTCTATAGTAAATTATTCAAAAAATAATTTTATAATGTCGCAAATTTTAATTACGCCAGGTATTGCCTTTTCTATAGTAAATTATTCAAAAAATAATTTTCTACTGTCGCAAATTTTAATTACGCCAGGGATTGCCTTTTCTATAGTAAATTATACAAAAAATGATTTTCTACTGTCGCAAATTTTAATTACGCCAGGGATTGCCTTTTCTTTAGTAAATTATTCAAAAAATAATTTTATACTGTCGCAAATTTTAATTACGCCAGGGATTGCCTTTTCTATAGTAAATTATTCAAAAAACAATTTTTTACTGTCGCAAATTTTAATTGCGCCAGGGATTGCCTTTTCTATAGTAAATTATTCAAAAAATAATTTTATACTCTCGCAAATTTTAATTACGCCAGGGATTGCCTTTTCTATAGTAAATTATTCAAAAAATAATTTTCTACTGTCGCAAATTTTAATTGCGCCAGGGATTGCCTTTTCTATAGTAAATTATTCAAAAAATTATTTTCTACTGTCGCAAATTTTAATTACGCCAGGGATTGCCTTTTCTATAGTAAATTATTCAAAAAATAATTTTATACTGTCGCAAATTTTAATTACGCCAGGGATTGCCTTTTCTATAGTAAATTATTCAAAAAATAATTTTTTACTGTCGCAAATTTTAATTGCGCCAGGGATTGCCTTTTCTATAGTAAATTATTCAAAAAATAATTTTATACTCTCGCAAATTTTAATTACGCCAGGGATTGCCTTTTCTATAGTAAATTATTCAAAAAATAATTTTCTACTGTCGCAAATTTTAATTGCGCCAGGGATTGCCTTTTCTATAGTAAATTATTCAAAAAATAATTTTATACTGTCGCAAATTTTAATTACGCCAGGGATTGCCTTTTCTATAGTAAATTATTCAAAAAATAATTTTTTTCTGTCGCAAATTTTAATTGCGCCAGGGATTGCCTTTTCTATAGTAAATTATTCAAAAAATAATTTTCTACTGTCGCAAATTTTAATTGCGCCAGGGATTGCCTTTTCTATAGTAAATTATTCAAAAAATAATTTTCTACTGTCGCAAATTTTAATTGCGCCAGGGATTGCCTTTTCTATAGTAAACTTTTCAAAAAATAATTTTATACTGTCGCAAATTTTAATTGCGCTAGGGATTGCCTTTTCTATAATAAACTTTTCAAAAAATAATTTTCCACTGTCGCAAATTTTAATTACGCCAGGGATTGCCTTTTCTATAGTAAATTATTCAAAAAATAATTTTCTACTGTCGCAAATTTTAATTGCGCCAGGGATTGCCTTTTCTATAGTAAATTATTCAAAAAATAATTTTATACTGTCGCAAATTTTAATTACGCCAGGGATTGCCTTTTCTATAGTAAATTATTCAAAAAATAATTTTCTACTGTCGCAAATTTTAATTACGCCAGGGATTGCCTTTTCTATAGTAAATTATTCAAAAAATAATTTTCTACTGTCGCAAATTTTAATTGCGCCAGGGATTGCCTTTTCTATAGTAAATTATTCAAAAAATAATTTTATACTGTCGCAAATTTTAATTACGCCAGGGATTGCCTTTTCTATAGTAAATTATTCAAAAAATAATTTTCTTCTGTCGCAAATTTTAATTGCGCCAGGGATTGCCTTTTCTATAGTAAATTATTCAAAAAATAATTTTTTTACTCTCGCAAATTTCAATTTCGCCAGGTAAATTTTTCACATATTAATTTTCTACTGTCGCAAATTTTAATTACGCCAGGGATTGCCTTTTCTATAGTAAATTATTAAAAAAATAATTTTCTACTGTCGCAAATTTTAATTACGCCAGGGATTGCCTTTTCTATAGTAAATTTCTCACAAATTAATTTTCTACTGTCGCAAATTTTAATTGCGCCAGGGATTGCCTTTTCTATAGTAAATTATTCAAAAAATAATTTTCTACTGTCGCAAATTTTAATTTCGCCAGGGATTGCCTTTTCTATAGTAAATTATTCAAAAAATAATTTTCTACTGTCGCAAGTTTTAATTGCGCCAGGGATTGCCTTTTCTATAGTAAATTATTCAAAAAATAATTTTATACTGTCGCAAATTTTAATTACGCCAGGGATTGCCTTGTCTATGGTAAATTATTCAAAAAATAATTTTCTACTGTCGCAAATTTTAATTAGGCCAGGGATTGCCTTTTCTATAGTAAATTATTCAAAAAATAATTTTCTACTGTCGCAAATTTTAAGTGCGCCAGGAATTGCCTTTTCTATAGTAAATTATTCAAAAAAAAATTTTTTACTGTCGCAAATTTCAATTTCGTCAGGTAGATTATTCAAAAAATAATTTTATACTGTCGCAAATTTTAATTACGCCAGGGATTGCCTTTTCTATAGTAAATTATTCAAAAAATAATTTTCTACTGTCGCAAATTTTAATTACGCCAGGGATTGCCTTGTCTATGGTAAATTATTCAAAAAATAATTTTCTACTGTCGCAAATTTTAATTAGGCCAGGGATTGCCTTTTCTATAGTAAATTATTCAAAAAATAATTTTCTACTGTCGCAAATTTTAAGTGCGCCAGGAATTGCCTTTTCTATAGTAAATTATTCAAAAAAAAAATTTTTACTGTCGCAAATTTCAATTTCGCCAGGTAGATTATTCAAAAAATAATTTTATACTGTCGCAAATTTTAATTGCGCCAGGGATTGCCTTTTCTATAGTAAATTATTCAAAAAATAATTTTCTACTGTCGCAAATTTTAATTACGCCAGGGATTGCCTTTTCTATAGTAAATTTTGCAAAAAATAATTTTTTACTGTCGCAAATTTTAATTGCGCCAGGGATTGCCTTTTCTATAGTAAATTATTCAAAAAATAATTTTTTACTGTCGCAAATTTTAATTACGCCAGGGATTGCCTTTTCTATAGTAAATTATTCAAAAAATAATTTTATACTGTCGCAAATTTTAATTACGCCAGGGATTGCCTTTTCTATAGTAAATTATTCAAAAAATAATTTTCTACTGTCGCAAATTTTAAATATACCAGGGATTGCCTTTTCTATAGTTAATTATTCAAAAAATAATTTTATACTGTCGCAAATTTTAATTACGCCAGGGATTGCCTTTTCTATAGTAAATTATTCAAAAAATAATTTTCTACTGTCGCAAACTTTAATTACGCCAGGGATTGCCTTTTCTATAGTAAATTATTCAAAAAATAATTTTCTACTGTCGCAAATTTTAATTACGCCAGGGATTGCCTTTTCTATGGTAAATTATTCAAAAAATAATTTTCAACTGTCGCAAATTTTAATTACACCAGGGATTGCCTTTTCTATAGTAAATTATTCAAAAAATAATTTTCTACTGTCGCAAATTTTAATTGCGCCAGGGACTGCCTTTTCTGTAGTAAATTATTCAAAAAATAATTTTCTACTGTCGCAAATTTTAATTGCGCCAGGGATTGCCTTTTCTATAGTAAATTATTCAAAAAATAATTTTTTACTCTCGCAAATTTCAATTTCGCCAGGTAAATTTTTCACAAATTAATTTTCTACTGTCGCAAATTTTAAGTGCGCCAGGGATTGCCTTTTGTATAGTAAATTATTCAAAAAATAATTTTCTACTGTCGCAAATTTTAATTGCGCCAGGGATTGCCTTTTCTATAGTAAATTATTCAAAAAATAATTTTATAATGTCGCAAATTTTAATTACGCCAGGTATTGCCTTTTCTATAGTAAATTATTCAAAAAATAATTTTCTACTGTCGCAAATTTTAATTACGCCAGGGATTGCCTTTTCTATAGTAAATTATACAAAAAATGATTTTCTACTGTCGCAAATTTTAATTACGCCAGGGATTGCCTTTTCTTTAGTAAATTATTCAAAAAATAATTTTATACTGTCGCAAATTTTAATTACGCCAGGGATTGCCTTTTCTATAGTAAATTATTCAAAAAATAATTTTTTACTGTCGCAAATTTTAATTGCGCCAGGGATTGCCTTTTCTATAGTAAATTATTCAAAAAATAATTTTATACTCTCGCAAATTTTAATTACGCCAGGGATTGCCTTTTCTATAGTAAATTATTCAAAAAATAATTTTCTACTGTCGCAAATTTTAATTGCGCCAGGGATTGCCTTTTCTATAGTAAATTATTCAAAAAATTATTTTCTACTGTCGCAAATTTTAATTACGCCAGGGATTGCCTTTTCTATAGTAAATTATTCAAAAAATAATTTTCTACTGTCGCAAATTTTAATTGCGCCAGGGATTGCCTTTTTTATAGTAAATTATTCAAAAAATAATTTTATACTGTCGCAAATTTTAATTACGCCAGGGATTGCCTTTTCTATAGTAAATTATTCAAAAAATAATTTTCTTCTGTCGCAAATTTTAATTGCGCCAGGGATTGCCTTTTCTATAGTAAATTATTCAAAAAATAATTTTTTTACTCTCGCAAATTTCAACTTCGCCAGGTAAATTTTTCACATATTAATTTTCTACTGTCGCAAATTTTAATTACGCCAGGGATTGCCTTTTCTATAGTAAATTATTCAAAAAATAATTTTCTACTGTCGCAAATTTTAATTACGCCAGGGATTGCCCTTTCTATAGTAAATTTCTCACAAATTAATTTTCTACTGTCGCAAATTTTAATTGCGCCAGGGATTGCCTTTTCTATAGTAAATTATTCAAAAAATAATTTTCTACTGTCGCAAATTTTAATTACGCCAGGGATTGCCTTTTCTATAGTAAATTATTCAAAAAATAATTTTCTACTGTCGCAAGTTTTAATTGCGCCAGGGGTTGCCTTTTCTATAGTAAATTATTCAAAAAATAATTTTATACTGTCGCAAATTTTAGTTACGCCAGGGATTGCCTTGTCTATAGTAAATTATTCAAAAAATAATTTTCTACTGTCGAAAATTTTAATTAGGCCAGGGATTGCCTTTTCTATAGTAAAATATTCAAAAAATAATTTTCTACTGTCGCAAATTTTAAGTGCGCCAGGGATTGCCTTTTCTATAGTAAATTATTCAAAAAATAATTTTTTACTGTCGCAAATTTCAATTTCGACAGGTAGATTATTCAAAAAATAATTTTATACTGTCGCAAATTTTAATTACGCCAGGGATTGCCTTTTCTATAGTATATTATTCAAAAAATAATTTTTTACTGTCGCAAATTGTAATTGCGCCAGGGATTGCCTATTCTATAGTAAATTATTCAAAAAATAATTTTCTAATGTCGCAAATTTTAATTACGCCAGGGATTGCCTTTTCTATAGTAAATTTTGCAAAAAATAATTTTTTACTGTCGCAAATTTTAATTGCGCCAGGGATTGCCTTTTCTATAGTAAATTATTCAAAAAATAATTTTTTACTGTCGCAAATTTTAATTACGCCAGGGATTGCCTTTTCTATAGTAAATTATTCAAAAAATAATTTTATACTGTCGCAAATTTTAATTACGCCAGGGATTGCCTTTTCTATAGTAAATTATTCAAAAAATAATTTTCTACTGTCGCAAATTTTAAATATACCAGGGATTGCCTTTTCTATAGATAATTATTCAAAAAATAATTTTATACTGTCGCAAATTTTAATTACGCCAGGGATTGCCTTTTCTATAGTAAATTATTCAAAAAATAATTTTCTACTGTCGCAAACTTTAATTACGCCAGGGATTGCCTTTTCTATAGTAAATTATTCAAAAAATAATTTTCTACTGTCGCAAACTTTAATTACGCCAGGGATTGCCTTTTCTATAGTAAATTATTCAAAAAATAATTTTCTACTGTCGCAAACTTTAATTACGCCAGGGATTGCCTTTTCTATAGTAAATTATTCAAAAAATAATTTTCTACTGTCGCAAATTTTAATTACGCCAGGGATTGCCTTTTCTATAGTAAATTTTGCAAAAAATAATTTTTTACTGTCGCAAATTTTAATTGCGCCAGGGATTGCCTTTTCTATAGTAAATTATTCAAAAAATAATTTTTTACTGTCGCAAATTTTAATTACGCCAGGGATTGCCTTTTCTATAGTAAATTATTCAAAAAATAATTTTATACTGTCGCAAATTTTAATTACGCCAGGGATTGCCTTTTCTATAGTAAATTATTCAAAAAATAATTTTCTACTGTCGCAAATTTTAAATATACCAGGGATTGCCTTTTCTATAGTTAATTATTCAAAAAATAATTTTATACTGTCGCAAATTTTAATTACGCCAGGGATTGCCTTTTCTATAGTAAATTATTCAAAAAATAATTTTCTACTGTCGCAAACTTTAATTACGCCAGGGATTGCCTTTTCTATAGTAAATTATTCAAAAATAATTTTCTACTGTCGCAAATTTTAATTACGCCAGGGATTGCCTTTTCTATGGTAAATTATTCAAAAAATAATTTTCAACTGTCGCAAATTTTAATTACACCAGGGATTGCCTTTTCTATAGTAAATTATAAAAAAATAATTTTCTACTGTCGCAAATTTTAATTGCGCCAGGGACTGCCTTTTCTGTAGTAAATTATTCAAAAAATAATTTTCTACTGTCGCAAATTTTAATTGCGCCAGGGATTGCCTTTTCTATAGTAAAATTATTCAAAAAATAATTTTTTACTCTCGCAAATTTCAATTTCGCCAGGTAAATTTTTCACAAATTAATTTTCTACTGTCGCAAATTTTAAGTGCGCCAGGGATTGCCTTTTGTATAGTAAATTATTCAAAAAATAATTTTCTACTGTCGCAAATTTAATTGCGCCAGGGATTGCCTTTTCTATAGTAAATTATTCAAAAAATAATTTATAATGTCGCAAATTTTAATTACGCCAGGTATTGCCTTTACTATAGTAAATTATTCAAAAAATAATTTTCTACTGTCGCAAATTTTAATTACGCCAGGGATTGCCTTTTCTATAGTAAATTATACAAAAAATAATTTTCTACTGTCGCAAATTTTAATTACGCCAGGGATTGCCTTTTCTTTAGTAAATTATTCAAAAAATAATTTTATACTGTCGCAAATTTTAATTACGCCAGGGATTGCCTTTTCTATAGTAAATTATTCAAAAAATAATTTTTTACTGTCGCAAATTTTAACTGCGCCAGGGATTGCCTTTTCTATAGTAAATTATTCAAAAAATAATTTTATACTCTCGCAAATTTTAATTACGCCAGGGATTGCCTTTTCTATAGTAAATTATTCAAAAAATAATTTTCTACTGTCGCAAATTTTAATTGCGCCAGGGATTGCCTTTTCTATAGTAAATTATTCAAAAAATTATTTTCTACTGTCGCAAATTTTAATTACGCCAGGGATTGCCTTTTCTATAGTAAATTATTCAAAAAATAATTTTCTACTGTCGCAAATTTTAATTTCGCCAGGGATTGCCTTTTCTATAGTAAATTATTCAAAAAATAATTTTCTACTGTCGCAAATTTTAATTACGCCAGGGATTGCCTTTTCTATAGTAAATTATTCAAAAAATAATTTTCTACTGTCGCAAATTTTAATTTCGCCAGGGATTGCCTTTTCTATAGTAAATTATTCAAAAATAATTTTCTACTGTCGCAAATTTTAATTACGCCAGGGATTGCCTTTTCTATAGTAAATTATTCAAAAATAATTTTCTACTGTCGCAAATTTTAATTACGCCAGCGATTGCCTTTTCTATAGTAAATTATTCAAAAAATAATTTTCTACTGTCGGAAATTTTAATTACGCCAGGGATTGCCTTTTCTATAGTAAATTATTCAAAAAATAATTTTCTACTGTCGCAAATTTTAATTACGCCAGCGATTGCCTTTTCTATAGTAAATTATTCAAAAAATAATTTTCAACTGTCACAAATTTTAATTACGCCAGGGATTGCCTTTTCTATAGTAAATTATTCAAAAAATAATTTTTTACTGTCGCTAATTTTAATTACGCCAGGGATTGCCTTTTCTATAGTAAATTATTCAAAAAATAGTTTTCTACTGTCGCAAATTTTAAGTGCGCCAGGGATTGCCTTTTCTATAGTAAATTATTCAAAAATAATTTTCTACCGTCGGAAATTTTAATTACGCCAGGGATTGCCTTTTCTATAGTAAATTATTCAAAAAATAATTTTATACTGTCGCAAATTTTAATTACGCCAGGGATTGCCTTTTCTATAGTAAATTATTCAAAAAATAATTTTCTACTGTCGCAAATTTTAATTACGCCAGGGATTGCCTTTTCTATAGTAAATTATTCAAAAAATAATTTTCTACTGTCGCAAATTTTAATTGCGCCAGGGATTGCCTTTTCTATAGTAAATTATTCAAAAAATAATTTTATACTGTCGCAAATTTTAATTACGCCAGGGATTGCCTTTTCTATAGTAAATTATTCAAAAAAATAATTTTCTTCTGTCGCAAATTTTAATTGCGCCAGGGATTGCCTTTTCTATAGTAAATTATTCAAAAAATAATTTTCTACTGTCGCAAATTTTAATTGCGCCAGGGATTGCCTTTTCTATAGTAAATTATTCAAAAAATAATTTTCTACTGTCGCAAATTTTAATTGCGCCAGGGATTGCCTTTTCTATAGTAAACTTTTCAAAAAATAATTTTATACTGTCGCAAATTTTAATTGCGCCAGGGATTGCCTTTTCTATAGTAAACTTTTCAAAAAATAATTTTCCACTGTCGCAAATTTTAATTACGCCAGGGATTGCCTTTTCTATAGTAAATTATTCAAAAAATAATTTTCTACTGTCGCAAATTTTAATTGCGCCAGGGATTGCCTTTTCTATAGTAAATTATTCAAAAAATAATTTTATACTGTCGCAAATTTTAATTACGCCAGGGATTGCCTTTTCTATAGTAAATTATTCAAAAAATAATTTTCTACTGTCGCAAATTTTAATTACGCCAGGGATTGCCTTTTCTATAGTAAATTATTCAAAAAATAATTTTCTACTGTCGCAAATTTTAATTGCGCCAGGATTGCCTTTTCTATAGTAAATTATTCAAAAAATAATTTATACTGTCGCAAATTTTAATTACGCCAGGGATTGCCTTTTCTATAGTAAATTATTCAAAAAATAATTTTCTTCTGTCGCAAATTTTAATTGCGCCAGGGATTGCCTTTTCTATAGTAAATTATTCAAAAAATAATTTTTTTTACTCTCGCAAATTTCAATTTCGCAGGTAAATTTTTCACATATTAATTTTCTACTGTCGCAAATTTTAATTACGCCAGGGATTGCCTTTTCTATAGTAAATTATTAAAAAAATAATTTTCTACTGTCGCAAATTTTAATTACGCCAGGGATTGCCTTTTCTATAGTAAATTTCTCACAAATTAATTTTCTACTGTCGCAAATTTTAATTGCGCCAGGGATTGCCTTTTCTATAGTAAATTATTCAAAAAATAATTTTCTACTGTCGCAAATTTTAATTTCGCCAGGGATTGCCTTTTCTATAGTAAATTATTCAAAAAATAATTTTCTACTGTCGCAAGTTTTAATTGCGCCAGGGATTGCCTTTTCTATAGTAAATTATTCAAAAAATAATTTTATACTGTCGCAAATTTTAATTACGCCAGGATTGCCTTGTCTATGGTAAATTATTCAAAAAATAATTTTCTACTGTCGCAAATTTTAATTAGGCCAGGATTGCCTTTTCTATAGTAAATTATTCAAAAAATAATTTTCTACTGTCGCAAATTTTAAGTGCGCCAGGAATTGCCTTTTCTATAGTAAATTATTCAAAAAAAAAATTTTTACTGTCGCAAATTTCAATTTCGCCAGGTAGATTATTCAAAAAATAATTTTATACTGTCGCAAATTTTAATTACGCCAGGGATTGCCTTTTCTATAGTAAATTATTCAAAAAATAATTTTCTACTGTCGCAAATTTTAATTACGCCAGGGATTGCCTTGTCTATGGTAAATTATTCAAAAAATAATTTTCTACTGTCGCAAATTTTAATTAGGCCAGGGATTGCCTTTTCTATAGTAAATTATTCAAAAAATAATTTTCTACTGTCGCAAATTTTAAGCGCGCCAGGAATTGCCTTTTCTATAGTAAATTATTCAAAAAAAAATTTTTTACTGTCGCAAATTTCAATTTCGCCAGGTAGATTATTCAAAAAATAATTTTATACTGTCGCAAATTTTAATTGCGCCAGGGATTGCCTTTTCTATAGTAAATTATTCAAAAAATAATTTTCTACTGTCGCAAATTTTAATTACGCCAGGGATTGCCTTTTCTATAGTAAATTTTGCAAAAAATAATTTTTTACTGTCGCAAATTTTAATTGCGCCAGGGATTGCCTTTTCTATAGTAAATTATTCAAAAATAATTTTTTACTGTCGCAAATTTTAATTACGCCAGGGATTGCCTTTTCTATAGTAAATTACTCAAAAAATAATTTTATACTGTCGCAAATTTTAATTACGCCAGGGATTGCCTTTTCTATAGTAAATTATTCAAAAAATAATTTTCTACTGTCGCAAATTTTAAATATACCAGGGATTGCCTTTTCTATAGTTAATTATTCAAAAAATAATTTTATACTGTCGCAAATTTTAATTACGCCAGGGATTGCCTTTTCTATAGTAAATTATTCAAAAATAATTTTCTACTGTCGCAAACTTTAATTACGCCAGGGATTGCCTTTTCTATAGTAAATTATTCAAAAAATAATTTTCTACTGTCGCAAATTTTAATTACGCCAGGGATTGCCTTTTCTATGGTAAATTATTCAAAAAATAATTTTCAACTGTCGCAAATTTTAATTACACCAGGGATTGCCTTTTCTATAGTAAATTATTCAAAAAATAATTTTCTACTGTCGCAAATTTTAATTGCGCCAGGGACTGCCTTTTCTGTAGTAAATTATTCAAAAAATAATTTTCTACTGTCGCAAATTTTAATTGCGCCAGGGATTGCCTTTTCTATAGTAAATTATTCAAAAAATAATTTTTTACTCTCGCAAATTTCAATTTCGCCAGGTAAATTTTTCACAAATTAATTTTCTACTGTCGCAAATTTTAAGTGCGCCAGGGATTGCCTTTTGTATAGTAAATTATTCAAAAATAATTTTCTACTGTCGCAAATTTTAATTGCGCCAGGGATTGCCTTTTCTATAGTAAATTATTCAAAAAATAATTTTATAATGTCGCAAATTTTAATTACGCCAGGTATTGCCTTTTCTATAGTAAATTATTCAAAAAATAATTTTCTACTGTCGCAAATTTTAATTACGCCAGGGATTGCCTTTTCTATAGTAAATTATACAAAAAATGATTTTCTACTGTCGCAAATTTTAATTACGCCAGGGATTGCCTTTTCTTTAGTAAATTATTCAAAAAATAATTTTAATACTGTCGCAAATTTTAATTACGCCAGGGATTGCCTTTTCTATAGTAAATTATTCAAAAAATAATTTTTTACTGTCGCAAATTTTAATTGCGCCAGGGATTGCCTTTTCTCTAGTAAATTATTCAAAAAATAATTTTATACTCTCGCAAATTTTAATTACGCCAGGGATTGCCTTTTCTATAGTAAATTATTCAAAAAATAATTTTCTACTGTCGCAAATTTTAATTGCGCCAGGGATTGCCTTTTCTATAGTAAATTATTCAAAAAATTATTTTCTACTGTCGCAAATTTTAATTACGCCAGGGATTGCCTTTTCTATAGTAAATTATTCAAAAAATAATTTTCTACTGTCGCAAATTTTAATTGCGCCAGGGATTGCCTTTTCTATAGTAAATTATTCAAAAAATAATTTTATACTGTCGCAAATTTTAATTACGCCAGGGATTGCCTTTTCTATAGTAAATTATTCAAAAAATAATTTTCTTCTGTCGCAAATTTTAATTGCGCCAGGGATTGCCTTTTCTATAGTAAATTATTCAAAAAATAATTTTTTTACTCTCGCAAATTTCAATTTCGCCAGATAAATTTTTCACATATTAATTTTCTACTGTCGCAAATTTTAATTACGCCAGGGATTGCCTTTTCTATAGTAAATTATTCAAAAAATAATTTTCTACTGTCGAAAATTTTAATTACGCCAGGGATTGCCTTTTCTATAGTAAATTTCTCACAAATTAATTTTCTACTGTCGCAAATTTTAATTGCGCCAGGGATTGCCTTTTCTATAGTAAATTATTCAAAAAATAAATTTAGTACTGTCGCAAATTTTAATTGCGCCTGGGCTTGCCTTTTCTATAGTAAATTATTCAAAAAATAATTTTCTACTGTCGCAAATTTTAATTGCGCCAGGGATTGCCTTTTCTATAGTAAATTATTCAAAAAATAATTTTTTACTGTCGCAAATTTCAATTTCGCCAGGTAGATTATTCAAAAAATAATTTTATACTGTCGCAAATTTTAATTACGCCAGGGATTGCCTTTTCTATAGTAAATTATTCAAAAAATAATTTTTTACTGTCGCAAATTGTAATTGCGTCAGGGATTGCCTTTTCTATAGTAAATTATTCAAAAAATAATTTTCTACTGTCGCAAATTTTAATTACGCCAGCGATTGCCTTTTCTATAGTAAATTATTCAAAAAATAATTTTCTACTGTCGCAAATTTTAAGAGCGCCAGGGAATGCCTTTTCTATAGTAAATTATTCAAAAAATAATTTTCTACTGTCGCAAATTTTAATTACGCCAGGGATTGCCTTTTCTATAGTAAATTATTCAAAAAATAATTTTCATCTGTCGCAAATTTTAATTACGCCAGGGATTGCCTTTTCTATAGTAAATTATTCAAAAAATAATTTTCTACTGTCGCAAATTTTAATTGCTCTAGGGATTGCCTTTTCTATAGTAAATTATTCAAAAAATAATTTTCTACTGTCGCAAATTTTAATTGCGCCAGGGATTGCCTTTTCTATAGTAAATTATTCAAAAAATAATTTTTTACTCTCGCAAATTTCTATTTGGCCAGGTAAATTTTTCACAAATTAATTTTCTACTGTCGCAAATTTTAATTACGCCAGGGATTGCCTTTTCTATAGTAAATTATTCAAAAAATAATTTTCTACTGTCGCAAATCTTAATTGCGCCAGGGATTGCCTTTTCTATAGTAAATTATTCAAAAAATAATTTTTTACTGTCGCAAATTTTAATTACGCCAGGGATTGCCTTTTCTATAGTAAATTATTCAAAAAATAATTTTATACTGTCGCAAATTTTAATTGCGCCAGGGATTGCCTTTTCTATAGTAAATTTTTCACAAATTAATTTTCTACTGTCGCAAATTTTAATTACGCCAGGGATTACCTTTTCTATAGTAAATTATTCAAAAAATAATTTTCTACTGTCGCAAATTTTAATTGCGCCAGGGATTGCCTTTTCTATAGTAAATTATTCAAAAAATAATTTTATACTGTCGCAAATTTTAATTATGCCAGGGATTGCCTTTTCTATAGTAAATTATTCAAAAAATAATTTTCTACTATCGCAAATTTTAAATATACCAGGGATTGCATTTTCTATAGTAAATTATTCAAAAAATAATTTTCTACTGTCTCAAATTTTAAGCGCGCCAGGGATTGCCTTTTCTATAGTAAATTATTCAAAAAATAATTTTATACTGTCGCAAATTTTAATTGCGCCAGGGATTGCCTTTTCTATAGTAAATTATTCAAAAAATAATTTTCAACTGTCGCAAATTTTAAGTGCGCCAGGGATTGCCTTTTCTATAGTAAATTATTCAAAAAATAATTTTTTACTGTCGCAAATTTTAAATACGCCAGGGATTGCCTTTTCTATAGTAAATTTTGCAAAAAAATAATTTTCAACTGTCGCAAATTTTAATTGCGCCAGGGATTGCCTTTTCTATAGTAAATTATTCAAAAAATAATTTTTTACTGTCGCAAATTTCCAATCCGCCAGGGATTGCCTTTTCTACAGTAAATTTTGCAAAAAATAATTTTTTACTGTTGCAAATTTTAATTGCGCCAGGGATTGCCTTTTCTATAGTAAATTATTCAAAAAATAATTTTATACTGTCGCAAATTTTAATTACGCCAGGGATTGCCTTTTCTATAGTAAATTATTCAAAAAATAATTTTCTACTGTCGCATATTGTAATTGCGCCAGGGATTGCCTTTTCTATAGTAAATTATTCAAAAAATAATTTTTTACTGTCGCAAATTTTAATTACGCCAGGGATTGCCTTTTCTATAGTAAATTATTCAAAAAATAACTTTATACTGTCGCAAATTTTAATTACGCCAGGGATTGCCTTTTCTATAGTAAATTATTCAAAAAATAATTTTCTACTGTCGCAAATTTTAATTACGCCAGGGATTGCCTTTTCTAAAGTAAATAATTCAAAAAATAATTTTATACTGTCGCAAATTTTAATTGCGCCAGGGATTGCCTTTTTTATAGTAAATTATTCAAAAAATTATTTTATACTGTCGCAAATTTTAATTACGCCAGGGATTGCCTTTTCTATAGTAAATTATTCAAAAAATAATTTTTATACTGTCGCAAATTTTAATTACGCCAGGGATTGCCTTTTCTATAGTAAATTATTCAAAAAATAATTTTCTACTGTCGCAAATTTTAAATATCCCAGGGATTGCCTTTTCTATAGTAAATTATTCAAAAAATAATTTTCAACTGTCGCAAATTTTAATTACGCCAGGGATTGCCTTTTCTATAGTAAATTATTCAAAAAATAATTTTATACTGTCGCAAATTTTAATTGCGCCAGGGATTGCCTTTTCTATAGTAAATTATTCAAAAAATAAATTTAATACTGTCGCAAATTTTAATTGCGCCTGTGCTTGCCTTTTCTATAGTAAATTATTCAAAAAATAATTTTCTACTGTCGCAAATTTTAATTGCGCCAGGGATTGCCTTTTCTATAGTAAATTATTCAAGAAATAATTTTATACTGTCGCAAATTTTAATTGCGCCTGGGCTTGCCTTTTCTATAGTAAATTATTCAAAAAATAATTTTCTACTGTCGCAAATTTTAATTGCGCCAGGGATTGCCTTTTCTATAGTAAATTATTCAAAAAATAATTTTTTTACTCTCGCTAATTTCAATTTCGCCAGGTAAATTTTTCACATATTAATTTTCTACTGTCGCAAATTTTAATTACGCCAGGGATTGCCTTTTCTATAGTAAATTATTCAAAAAATAATTTTCTACTGTCGAAAATTTTAATTACGCCAGGGATTGCCTTTTCTATAGTAAATTATTCAAAAAATAATTTTCTACTGTCGCAAATTTTAATTGCGCCAGGGATTGCCTTTTCTATAGTAAATTATTCAAAAAATAATTTTTTACTCTCGCAAATTTCAATTTGGCCAGGTAAATTTTTCACAAATTAATTTTCTACTGTCGCAAATTTTAATTACGCCAGGGATTGCGTTTTCTATAGTAAATTATTCAAAAAATAATTTTCTACTGTCGCAAATCTTAATTGCGCCAGGGATTGCCTTTTCTATAGTAAATTATTCAAAAAATAATTTTTTACTGTCGCAAATTTTAATTACGCCAGGGATTGCCTTTTCTATAGTAAATTATTCAAAAAATAATTTTATACTGTCGCAAATTGTAATTGCGCCAGGGATTGCCTTTTCTATAGTAAATTATTCAAAAAATAATTTTTACTGTCGCAAATTTTAATTACGCCAGGGATTGCCTTTTCTATAGTAAATTATTCAAAAAATAATTTTATACTGTCGCAAATTTTAATTGCGCCAGGGATTGCCTTTTCTATAGTAAATTTTTCACAAATTAATTTTCTACTGTCGCAAATTTTAATTACGCCAGGGATTACCTTTTCTATAGTAAATTATTCAAAAAATAATTTTCTACTGTCGCAAATTTTAATTGCGCCAGGGATTGCCTTTTCTATAGTAAATTATTCAAAAAATAATTTTATACTGTAGCAAATTTTAATTATGCCAGGGATTGCCTTTTCTATAGTAAATTATTCAAAAAATAATTTTCTACTATCGCAAATTTTAAATATACCAGGGATTGCATTTTCTATAGTAAATTATTCAAAAAATAATTTTCTACTGTCTCAAATTTTAAGCGCGCCAGGGATTGCCTTTTCTATAGTAAATTATTCAAAAAATAATTTTATACTGTCGCAAATTTTAATTGCGCCAGGGATTGCCTTTTCTATAGTAAATTATTCAAAAAATAATTTTCAACTGTCGCAAATTTTAAGTGCGCCAGGGATTGCCTTTTCTATAGTAAATTATTCAAAAAATAATTTTATACTGTCGCAAATTTTAATTACGCCAGGGATTGCCTTTTCTATAGTAAATTATTCAAAAAATAATTTTCTACTGTCGCAAATTTTAAATATCCCAGGTATTGCCTTTTCTATAGTAAATTTTTCACATATTAATTTTCTACTGTCGCAAATTTTAATTACGCCAGGGATTGCCTTTTCTATAGTAAATTATTCAAAAAATAATTTTCTACTGTCGAAAATTTTAATTACGCCAGGGATTGCCTTTTCTATAGTAAATTATTCAAAAAATAATTTTCTACTGTCGCAAATTTTAATTGCGCCAGGGATTGCCTTTTCTATAGTAAATTAGTCAAAAAATAATTTTTTACTCTCGCAAATTTCAATTTGGCCAGGTAAATTTTTCACAAATTAATTTTCTACTGTCGCAAATTTTAATTACGCCAGGGATTGCCTTTTCTATAGTAAATTATTCAAAAAATAATTTTCTACTGTCGCAAATCTTAATTGCGCCAGGGATTGCCTTTTCTATAGTAAATTATTCAAAAAATAATTTTTTACTGTCGCAAATTTTAATTACGCCAGGGATTGCCTTTTCTATAGTAAATTATTCAAAAAATAATTTTATACTGTCGCAAATTGTAATTGCGCCAGGGATTGCCTTTTCTATAGTAAATTATTCAAAAAATAATTTTTACTGTCGCAAATTTTAATTACGCCAGGGATTGCCTTTTCTATAGTAAATTATTCAAAAAATAATTTTATACTGTCGCAAATTTTAATTGCGCCAGGGATTGCCTTTTCTATAGTAAATTTTTCACAAATTAATTTTCTACTGTCGCAAATTTTAATTACGCCAGGGATTACCTTTTCTATAGTAAATTATTCAAAAAATAATTTTCTACTGTCGCAAATTTTAATTGCGCCAGGGATTGCCTTTTCTATAGTAAATTATTCAAAAAATAATTTTATACTGTAGCAAATTTTAATTATGCCAGGGATTGCCTTTTCTATAGTAAATTATTCAAAAAATAATTTTCTACTATCGCAAATTTTAAATATACCAGGGATTGCATTTTCTATAGTAAATTATTCAAAAAATAATTTTCTACTGTCTCAAATTTTAAGCGCGCCAGGGATTGCCTTTTCTATAGTAAATTATTCAAAAAATAATTTTATATTGTCGCAAATTTTAATTGCGCCAGGGATTGCCTTTTCTATAGTAAATAATTCAAAAAATAATTTTCAACTGTCGCAAATTTTAAGTGCGCCAGGGATTGCCTTTTCTATAGTAAATTATTCAAAAAATAATTTTTTACTGTCGCAAATTTTAAATACGCCAGGGATTGCCTTTTCTACAGTAAATTTTGCAAAAAAATAATTTTCAACTATCGCAAATTTTAATTGCGCCAGGGATTGCCTTTTCTATAGTAAATTATTCAAAAAATAATTTTTTACTGTCGCAAATTTCCAATCCGCCAGGGATTGCCTTTTCTACAGTAAATTTTGCAAAAAATAATTTTTTACTGTTGCAAATTTTAATTGCGCCAGGGATTGCCTTTTCTATAGTAAATTATTCAAAATATAATTTTATACTGTCGCAAATTTTAATTACGCCAGGGATTGCCTTTTCTATAGTAAATTATTCAAAAAATAATTTTCTACTGTCGCATATTGTAATTGCGCCAGGGATTGCCTTTTCTATAGTAAATTATTCAAAAAATAATTTTTTACTGTCGCAAATTTTAATTACGCCAGGGATTGCCTTTTCTATAGTAAATTATTCAAAAAATAACTTTATACTGTCGCAAATTTTAATTACGCCAGGGATTGCCTTTTCTATAGTAAATTATTCAAAAAATAATTTTCTACTGTCGCAAATTTTAATTACGCCAGGGATTGCCTTTTCTATAGTAAATAATTCAAAAAATAATTTTATACAGTCGCAAATTTTAATTGCGCCAGTGATTGCATTTTTTATAGTAAATTATTCAAAAAATTATTTTATACTGTCGCAAATTTTAATTACGCCAGGGATTGCCTTTTCTATAGTAAATTATTCAAAAAATAATTTTATACTGTCGCAAATTTTAATTACGCCAGGGATTGCCTTTTCTATAGTAAATTATTCAAAAAATAATTTTCTACTGTCGCAAATTTTAAATATCCCAGGGATTGCCTTTTCTATAGTAAATTAGTCAAAAAATAATTTTCAACTGTCGCAAATTTTAATTACGCCAGGGATTGCCTTTTCTATAGTAAATTATTCAAAAAATAATTTTATACTGTCGCAAATTTTAATTGCGCCAGGGATTGCCTTTTCTATAGTAAATTATTCAAAAAATAAATTTAATACTGTCGCAAATTTTAATTGCGCCTGTGCTTGCCTTTTCTATAGTAAATTATTCAAAAAATAATTTTCTACTGTCGCAAATTTTAATTGCGCCAGGGATTGCCTTTTCTATAGTAAATTATTCAAGAAATAATTTTTATACTGTCGCAAATTTTAATTGCGCCTGGGCTTGCCTTTTCTATAGTAAATTATTCAAAAAATAATTTTCTACTGTCGCAAATTTTAATTGCGCCAGGGATTGCCTTTTCTATAGTAAATTATTCAAAAAATAATTTTTTTACTCTCGCAAATTTCAATTTCGCCAGGTAAATTTTTCACATATTAATTTTCTACTGTCGCAAATTTTAATTACGCCAGGGATTGCCTTTTCTATAGTAAATTATTCAAAAAATAATTTTCTACTGTCGAAAATTTTAATTACGCCAGGGATTGCCTTTTCTATAGTAAATTTCTCACAAATTAATTTTCTACTGTCGCAAATTTTAATTGCGCCAGGGATTGCCTTTTCTATAGTAAATTATTCAAAAAATAAATTTAATACTGTCGCAAATTTTAATTGCGCCTGGGCTTGCCTTTTCTATAGTAAATTATTCAAAAAATAATTTTCTACAGTCGCAAATTTTAATTGCGCCAGGGATTGCCTTTTCTATAGTAAATTATTCAAAAAATAATTTTTTTACTCTCGCAAATTTCAATTTCGCCAGGTAAATTTTTCACATATTAATTTTCTACTGTCGCAAATTTTAATTGCGCCAGGGATTGCCTTTTCTATAGTAAATTATTCAAAAAATAATTTTATACTGTCGCAAATTTTAATTACGCCAGGGATTGCCTTTTCTATAGTAAATTATTCAAAAAATAATTTTCTACTGTGGCATATTGTAATTGCGCCAGGGATTGCCTTTTCTATAGTAAATTATTCAAAAAATAATTTTTTACTGTCGCAAATTTTAATTACGCCAGGGATTGCCTTTTCTATAGTAAATTATTCAAAAAATAATTTTCTACTGTCGCAAATTTTAATTACGCCAGGGATTGCCTTTTCTATAGTAAATTATTCAAAAAATAATTTTATACTGTCGCAAATTTTAATTACGCCAGGGATTGCCTTTTCTATAGTAAATTATTCAAAAAATAATTTTATACTGTCGCAAATTTTAATTGCGCCAGGGATTGCCTTTTCTATAGTAAATTATTCAAAAAATAAATTTAATACTGTCGCAAATTTTAATTGCGCCTGTGCTTGCCTTTTCTATAGTAAATTATTCAAAAAATAATTTTCTACTGTCGCAAATTTTAATTGCGCCAGGGATTGCCTTTTCTATAGTAAATTATTCAAGAAATAATTTTATACTGTCGCAAATTTTAATTGCGCCAGGGATTGCCTTTTCTATAGTAAATTATTCAAAAAATAATTTTATACTGTCGCAAATTTTAATTACGCCAGGGATTGCCTTTTCTATAGTAAATTATTCAAAAAATAATTTTCTACTGTCGCATATTGTAATTGCGCCAGGGATTGCCTTTTCTATAGTAAATTATTCAAAAAATAATTTTTTACTGTCGCAAATTTTAATTACGCCAGGGATTGCTTTTTCTATAGTAAATTATTCAAAAAATAACTTTATACTGTCGCAAATTTTAATTACGCCAGGGATTGCCTTTTCTATAGTAAATTATTCAAAAAATAATTTTCTACTGTCGCAAATTTTAAATATCCCAGGGATTGCCTTTTCTATAGTAAATTATTCAAAAAATAATTTTCAACTGTCGCAAATTTTAATTACGCCAGGGATTGCCTTTTTTTAGTAAATTATTCAAAAAATAATTTTATACTGTCGCAAATTTTAATTGCGCCAGGGATTGCCTTTTCTATAGTAAATTATTCAAAAAATAAATTTAATACTGTCGCAAATTTTAATTGCGCCTGTGCTTGCCTTTTCTATAGTAAATTATTCAAAAAATAATTTTCTACTGTCGCAAATTTTAATTGCGCCAGGGATTGCCTTTTCTATAGTAAATTATTCAAGAAATAATTTTATACTGTCGCAAATTTTAATTGCGCCTGGGCTTGCCTTTTATATAGTAAATTATTCAAAAAATAATTTTCTACTGTCGCAAATTTTAATTGCGCCAGGGATTGCCTTTTCTATAGTAAATTATTCAAAAAATAATTTTTTTACTCTCGCAAATTTCAATTTCGCCAGATAAATTTTTCACATATTAATTTTCTACTGTCGCAAATTTTAATTACGCCAGGGATTGCCTTTTCTATAGTAAATTATTCAAAAAATAATTTTCTACTGTCGAAAATTTTAATTAAGCCAGGGATTGCCTTTTCTATAGTAAATTTCTCACAAATTAATTTTCTACTGTCGCAAATTTTAATTGCGCCAGGGATTGCCTTTTCTATAGTAAATTATTCAAAAAATAAATTTAGTACTGTCGCAAATTTTAATTGCGCCTGGGCTTGCCTTTTCTATAGTAAATTATTCAAAAAATAATTTTCTACTGTCGCAAATTTTAATTGCGCCAGGGATTGCCTTTTCTATAGTAAATTATTCAAAAAATAATTTTTTACTGTCGCAAATTTCAATTTCGCCAGGTAGATTATTCAAAAAATAATTTTATACTGTCGCAAATTTTAATTACGCCAGGGATTGCCTTTTCTATAGTAAATTATTCAAAAAATAATTTTTTACTGTCGCAAATTGTAATTGCGTCAGGGATTGCCTTTTCTATAGTAAATTATTCAAAAAATAATTTTCTACTGTCGCAAATTTTAATTACGCCAGCGATTGCCTTTTCTATAGTAAATTATTCAAAAAATAATTTTCTACTGTCGCAAATTTTAAGAGCGCCAGGGATTGCCTTTTCTATAGTAAATTATTCAAAAAATAATTTTCTACTGTCGCAAATTTTAATTACGCCAGGGATTGCCTTTTCTATAGTAAATTATTCAAAAAATAATTTTCATCTGTCGCAAATTTTAATTACGCCAGGGATTGCCTTTTCTATAGTAAATTATTCAAAAAATAATTTTCTACTGTCGCAAATTTTAATTGCTCTAGGGATTGCCTTTTCTATAGTAAATTATTCAAAAAATAATTTTCTACTGTCGCAAATTTTAATTGCGCCAGGGATTGCCTTTTCTATAGTAAATTATTCAAAAAATAATTTTTTACTCTCGCAAATTTCTATTTGGCGAGGTAAATTTTTCACAAATTAATTTTCTACTGTCACAAATTTTAATTACGCCAGGGATTGCCTTTTCTATAGTAAATTATTCAAAAAATAATTTTCTACTGTCGCAAATCTTAATTGCGCCAGGGATTGCCTTTTCTATAGTAAATTATTCAAAAAATAATTTTTTACTGTCGCAAATTTTAATTACGCCAGGGATTGCCTTTTCTATAGTAAATTATTCAAAAAATAATTTTATACTGTCGCAAATTTTAATTGCGCCAGGGATTGCCTTTTCTATAGTAAATTTTTCACAAATTAATTTTCTACTGTCGCAAATTTTAATTACGCCAGGGATTACCTTTTCTATAGTAAATTATTCAAAAAATAATTTTCTACTGTCGCAAATTTTAATTGCGCCAGGGATTGCCTTTTCTATAGTAAATTATTCAAAAAATAATTTTATACTGTCGCAAATTTTAATTATGCCAGGGATTGCCTTTTCTATAGTAAATTATTCAAAAAATAATTTTCTACTATCGCAAATTTTAAATATACCAGGGATTGCATTTTCTATAGTAAATTATTCAAAAAATAATTTTCTACTGTCTCAAATTTTAAGCGCGCCAGGGATTGCCTTTTCTATAGTAAATTATTCAAAAAATAATTTTATACTGTCGCAAATTTTAATTGCGCCAGGGATTGCCTTTTCTATAGTAAATTATTCAAAAAATAATTTTCAACTGTCGCAAATTTTAAGTGCGCCAGGGATTGCCTTTTCTATAGTAAATTATTCAAAAAATAATTTTTTACTGTCGCAAATTTTAAATACGCCAGGGATTGCCTTTTCTATAGTAAATTTTGCAAAAAAATAATTTTCAACTGTCGCAAATTTTAATTGCGCCAGGGATTGCCTTTTCTATAGTAAATTATTCAAAAAATAATTTTTTACTGTCGCAAATTTCCAATCCGCCAGGGATTGCCTTTTCTACAGTAAATTTTGCAAAAAATAATTTTTTACTGTTGCAAATTTTAATTGCGCCAGGGATTGCCTTTTCTATAGTAAATTATTCAAAAAATAATTTTATACTGTCGCAAATTTTAATTACGCCAGGGATTGCCTTTTCTATAGTAAATTATTCAAAAAATAATTTTCTACTGTCGCATATTGTAATTGCGCCAGGGATTGCCTTTTCTATAGTAAATTATTCAAAAAATAATTTTTTACTGTCGCAAATTTTAATTACGCCAGGGATTGCCTTTTCTATAGTAAATTATTCAAAAAATAACTTTATACTGTCGCAAATTTTAATTACGCCAGGGATTGCCTTTTCTATAGTAAATTATTCAAAAAATAATTTTCTACTGTCGCAAATTTTAATTACGCCAGGGATTGCCTTTTCTAAAGTAAATAATTCAAAAAATAATTTTATACTGTCGCAAATTTTAATTGCGCCAGGGATTGCCTTTTTTATAGTAAATTATTCAAAAAATTATTTTATACTGTCGCAAATTTTAATTACGCCAGGGATTGCCTTTTCTATAGTAAATTATTCAAAAAATAATTTTATACTGTCGCAAATTTTAATTACGCCAGGGATTGCCTTTTCTATAGTAAATTATTCAAAAAATAATTTTCTACTGTCGCAAATTTTAAATATCCCAGGGATTGCCTTTTCTATAGTAAATTATTCAAAAAATAATTTTCAACTGTCGCAAATTTTAATTACGCCAGGGATTGCCTTTTCTATAGTAAATTATTCAAAAAATAATTTTATACTGTCGCAAATTTTAATTGCGCCAGGGATTGCCTTTTCTATAGTAAATTATTCAAAAAATAAATTTAATACTGTCGCAAATTTTAATTGCGCCTGTGCTTGCCTTTTCTATAGTAAATTATTCAAAAAATAATTTTCTACTGTCGCAAATTTTAATTGCGCCAGGGATTGCCTTTTCTATAGTAAATTATTCAAGAAATAATTTTATACTGTCGCAAATTTTAATTGCGCCTGGGCTTGCCTTTTCTATAGTAAATTATTCAAAAAATAATTTTCTACTGTCGCAAATTTTAATTGCGCCAGGGATTGCCTTTTCTATAGTAAATTATTCAAAAAATAATTTTTTTACTCTCGCTAATTTCAATTTCGCCAGGTAAATTTTTCACATATTAATTTTCTACTGTCGCAAATTTTAATTACGCCAGGGATTGCCTTTTCTATAGTAAATTATTCAAAAAATAATTTTCTACTGTCGAAAATTTTAATTACGCCAGGGATTGCCTTTTCTATAGTAAATTATTCAAAAAATAATTTTCTACTGTCGCAAATTTTAATTGCGCCAGGGATTGCCTTTTCTATAGTAAATTATTCAAAAAATAATTTTTTACTCTCGCAAATTTCAATTTGGCCAGGTAAATTTTTCACAAATTAATTTTCTACTGTCGCAAATTTTAATTACGCCAGGGATTGCGTTTTCTATAGTAAATTATTCAAAAAATAATTTTCTACTGTCGCAAATCTTAATTGCGCCAGGGATTGCCTTTTCTATAGTAAATTATTCAAAAAATAATTTTTTACTGTCGCAAATTTTAATTACGCCAGGGATTGCCTTTTCTATAGTAAATTATTCAAAAAATAATTTTATACTGTCGCAAATTGTAATTGCGCCAGGGATTGCCTTTTCTATAGTAAATTATTCAAAAAATAATTTTTACTGTCGCAAATTTTAATTACGCCAGGGATTGCCTTTTCTATAGTAAATTATTCAAAAAATAATTTTATACTGTCGCAAATTTTAATTGCGCCAGGGATTGCCTTTTCTATAGTAAATTTTTCACAAATTAATTTTCTACTGTCGCAAATTTTAATTACGCCAGGGATTACCTTTTCTATAGTAAATTATTCAAAAAATAATTTTCTACTGTCGCAAATTTTAATTGCGCCAGGGATTGCCTTTTCTATAGTAAATTATTCAAAAAATAATTTTATACTGTAGCAAATTTTAATTATGCCAGGGATTGCCTTTTCTATAGTAAATTATTCAAAAAATAATTTTCTACTATCGCAAATTTTAAATATACCAGGGATTGCATTTTCTATAGTAAATTATTCAAAAAATAATTTTCTACTGTCTCAAATTTTAAGCGCGCCAGGGATTGCCTTTTCTATAGTAAATTATTCAAAAAATAATTTTATACTGTCGCAAATTTTAATTGCGCCAGGGATTGCCTTTTCTATAGTAAATTATTCAAAAAATAATTTTCAACTGTCGCAAATTTTAAGTGCGCCAGGGATTGCCTTTTCTATAGTAAATTATTCAAAAAATAATTTTATACTGTCGCAAATTTTAATTACGCCAGGGATTGCCTTTTCTATAGTAAATTATTCAAAAAATAATTTTCTACTGTCGCAAATTTTAAATATCCCAGGTATTGCCTTTTCTATAGTAAATTTTTCACATATTAATTTTCTACTGTCGCAAATTTTAATTACGCCAGGGATTGCCTTTTCTATAGTAAATTATTCAAAAAATAATTTTCTACTGTCGAAAATTTTAATTACGCCAGGGATTGCCTTTTCTATAGTAAATTATTCAAAAAATAATTTTCTACTGTCGCAAATTTTAATTGCGCCAGGGATTGCCTTTTCTATAGTAAATTAGTCAAAAAATAATTTTTTACTCTCGCAAATTTCAATTTGGCCAGGTAAATTTTTCACAAATTAATTTTCTACTGTCGCAAATTTTAATTACGCCAGGGATTGCCTTTTCTATAGTAAATTATTCAAAAAATAATTTTCTACTGTCGCAAATCTTAATTGCGCCAGGGATTGCCTTTTCTATAGTAAATTATTCAAAAAATAATTTTTTACTGTCGCAAATTTTAATTACGCCAGGGATTGCCTTTTCTATAGTAAATTATTCAAAAAATAATTTTATACTGTCGCAAATTGTAATTGCGCCAGGGATTGCCTTTTCTATAGTAAATTATTCAAAAAATAATTTTTACTGTCGCAAATTTTAATTACGCCAGGGATTGCCTTTTCTATAGTAAATTATTCAAAAAATAATTTTATACTGTCGCAAATTTTAATTGCGCCAGGGATTGCCTTTTCTATAGTAAATTTTTCACAAATTAATTTTCTACTGTCGCAAATTTTAATTACGCCAGGGATTACCTTTTCTATAGTAAATTATTCAAAAAATAATTTTCTACTGTCGCAAATTTTAATTGCGCCAGGGATTGCCTTTTCTATAGTAAATTATTCAAAAAATAATTTTATACTGTAGCAAATTTTAATTATGCCAGGGATTGCCTTTTCTATAGTAAATTATTCAAAAAATAATTTTCTACTATCGCAAATTTTAAATATACCAGGGATTGCATTTTCTATAGTAAATTATTCAAAAAATAATTTTCTACTGTCTCAAATTTTAAGCGCGCCAGGGATTGCCTTTTCTATAGTAAATTATTCAAAAAATAATTTTATACTGTCGCAAATTTTAATTGCGCCAGGGATTGCCTTTTCTATAGTAAATAATTCAAAAAATAATTTTCAACTGTCGCAAATTTTAAGTGCGCCAGGGATTGCCTTTTCTATAGTAAATTATTCAAAAAATAATTTTTTACTGTCGCAAATTTTAAATACGCCAGGGATTGCCTTTTCTACAGTAAATTTTGCAAAAAAATAATTTTCAACTATCGCAAATTTTAATTGCGCCAGGGATTGCCTTTTCTATAGTAAATTATTCAAAAAATAATTTTTTACTGTCGCAAATTTCCAATCCGCCAGGGATTGCCTTTTCTACAGTAAATTTTGCAAAAAATAATTTTTTACTGTTGCAAATTTTAATTGCGCCAGGGATTGCCTTTTCTATAGTAAATTATTCAAAATATAATTTTATACTGTCGCAAATTTTAATTACGCCAGGGATTGCCTTTTCTATAGTAAATTATTCAAAAAATAATTTTCTACTGTCGCATATTGTAATTGCGCCAGGGATTGCCTTTTCTATAGTAAATTATTCAAAAAATAATTTTTTACTGTCGAAAATTTTAATTACGCCAGGGATTGCCTTTTCTATAGTAAATTATTCAAAAAATAACTTTATACTGTCGCAAATTTTAATTACGCCAGGGATTGCCTTTTCTATAGTAAATTATTCAAAAAATAATTTTCTACTGTCGCAAATTTTAATTACGCCAGGGATTGCCTTTTCTATAGTAAATAATTCAAAAAATAATTTTATACAGTCGCAAATTTTAATTGCGCCAGTGATTGCCTTTTTTATAGTAAATTATTCAAAAAATTATTTTATACTGTCGCAAATTTTAATTACGCCAGGGATTGCCTTTTCTATAGTAAATTATTCAAAAAATAATTTTATACTGTCGCAAATTTTAATTACGCCAGGGATTGCCTTTTCTATAGTAAATTATTCAAAAAATAATTTTCTACTGTCGCAAATTTTAAATATCCCAGGGATTGCCTTTTCTATAGTAAATTAGTCAAAAAATAATTTTCAACTGTCGCAAATTTTAATTACGCCAGGGATTGCCTTTTCTATAGTAAATTATTCAAAAAATAATTTTATACTGTCGCAAATTTTAATTGCGCCAGGGATTGCCTTTTCTATAGTAAATTATTCAAAAAATAAATTTAATACTGTCGCAAATTTTAATTGCGCCTGTGCTTGCCTTTTCTATAGTAAATTATTCAAAAAATAATTTTCTACTGTCGCAAATTTTAATTGCGCCAGGGATTGCCTTTTCTATAGTAAATTATTCAAGAAATAATTTTATACTGTCGCAAATTTTAATTGCGCCTGGGCTTGCCTTTTCTATAGTAAATTATTCAAAAAATAATTTTCTACTGTCGCAAATTTTAATTGCGCCAGGGATTGCCTTTTCTATAGTAAATTATTCAAAAAATAATTTTTTTACTCTCGCAAATTTCAATTTCGCCAGGTAAATTTTTCACATATTAATTTTCTACTGTCGCAAATTTTAATTACGCCAGGGATTGCCTTTTCTATAGTAAATTATTCAAAAAATAATTTTCTACTGTCGAAAATTTTAATTACGCCAGGGATTGCCTTTTCTATAGTAAATTTCTCACAAATTAATTTTCTACTGTCGCAAATTTTAATTGCGCCAGGGATTGCCTTTTCTATAGTAAATTATTCAAAAAATAAATTTAATACTGTCGCAAATTTTAATTGCGCCTGGGCTTGCCTTTTCTATAGTAAATTATTCAAAAAATAATTTTCTACAGTCGCAAATTTTAATTGCGCCAGGGATTGCCTTTTCTATAGTAAATTATTCAAAAAATAATTTTTTTACTCTCGCAAATTTCAATTTCGCCAGGTAAATTTTTCACATATTAATTTTCTACTGTCGCAAATTTTAATTACGCCAGGGATTGCCTTTTCTATAGTAAATTATTCAAAAAATAATTTTCTACTGTCGAAAATTTTAATTACGCCAGGGATTGCCTTTTCTATAGTAAATTTCTCACAAATTAATTTTCTACTGTCGCAAATTTTAATTGCGCCAGGGATTGCCTTTTCTATAGTAAATTATTCAAAAAATAAATTTAATACTGTCGCAAATTTTAATTGCGCCTGGGCTTGCCTTTTCTATAGTAAATTATTCAAAAAATAATTTTCTACTGTCGCAAATTTTAATTGCGCCAGGGATTGCCTTTTCTATAGTAAATTATTCAAGAAATAATTTTATACTGTCGCAAATTCTAATTACGCCAGGGATTGCCTTTTCTATAGTAAATTATTCAAAAAATAATTATCTAATGTCGCAAATTTTAATTGCGCCAGGGATTGCCTTTTCTATAGTAAATTATTCAAAAAATAATTTTTTTACTCTCGCAAATTTCAATTTCGCCAGGTAAATTTTTCACATATTAATTTTCTACTGTCGCAAATTTTAATTACGCCAGGGATTGCCTTTTCTATAGTAAATTATTCAAAAAATAATTTTCTAATGTCGAAAATTTTAATTACGCCAGGGATTGCCTTTTCTTTAGTAAATTTCTCACAAATTAATTTTCTACTGTCGCAAATTTTAATTGCGCCAGGGATTGCCTTTTCTATAGTAATTTATTCAAAGAATAATTTTCTACTGTCGCAAATTTTAATTACGCCAGGGATTGCCTTTTCTATAGTAAATTATTCAAAAAATAATTTTCTACTGTCGCAAGTTTTAATTGCGCCAGGGATTGCCTTTTCTATAGTAAATTATTCAAAAAATAATTTTATACTGTCGCAAATTTTAATTACGCCAGGGATTTCCTTTTCTATAGTAAATTATTCAAAAAATAATTTTCTACTGTCGCAAATTTTAATTACGCCAGGGATTGCCTTTTCTATAGTAAATTATTCAAAAAATAATTTACTACTGTCGCAAATTTTAAGTGCGTCAGGGATTGCCTTTTCTATAGTAAATTATTCAAAAAATAATTTTTTACTGTCGCAAATTTCAATTTCGCCAGGTCGATTATTCAAAAAATAATTTTATAATGTCGCAAATTTTAATTACGCCAGGGATTGCCTTTTCTATAGTAAATTATTCAAAAAATCATTTTTTACTGTCGCAAATTGTAATTGCGCCAGGGATTGCCTTTTCTATAGTAAATTATTCAAAAAATAATTTTCTACTGTCGCAAATTTTAACTACGCCAGGGATTGCCTTTTCTATAGTAAATTTTGCAAGAAATAATTTTTTACTGTCGCAAATTTTAATTGCGCCAGGGATTGCCTTTTCTATAGTAAATTATTCAAAAAATAATTTTTTACTGTCGCAAATTTTAATTACGCCAGGGATTGCATTTTCTATAGTAAATTATTCAAAAAATAATTTTATACTGTCGCAAATTTTAATTACGCCAGGGATTGCCTTTTCTATAGTAAATTATTCAAAAAATAATTTTCTACTGTCGCAAATTTTAAATATACCAGGGATTGCCTTTTCTATAGTAAATTATTCAAAAAATAATTTTTTACTGTCGCAAATTGTAATTGCGCCAGGGATTGCCTTTTCTATAGTAAATTATTCAAAAAATAATTTTCTACTGTCGCAAATTTTAATTACGCCAGGGATTGCCTTTTCTATAGTAAATTATTCAAAAAATAATTTTATACTGTCGCAAATTTCAAATCCGCCAGGGATTGCC
The DNA here is from genome assembly GCA_963930735.1 of Dioctria linearis. Classification (NCBI taxonomy): domain Eukaryota; kingdom Metazoa; phylum Arthropoda; class Insecta; order Diptera; family Asilidae; genus Dioctria; species Dioctria linearis. The sequence continues at coordinate 137,230 of CAWVNZ010002825.1, read as the reverse complement.
TTTTCTATAGTAAATTACTCAAAAAATAATTTTTTACTATCGCAAGTTTTAATTACGCCAGGGATTGCCTTTTCTATAGTAAATTATTCAAAAAATAATTTTCTACTGTCGCTAATTTTAATTGCGCCAGGGATTGCCTTTTCAATAGTAAATTATTCAAAAAATAATTTTTTTACTCTCGCAAATTTCAATTTCGCCAGGTAAATTTTTCACATATTAATTTTCTTCTGTCGCAAATTTTAATTATGCCAGGGATTGCCTTTTCTATAGTAAATTATTCAAAAAATAATTTTCTACTGTCGAAAATTTTAATTACGCCAGGGATTGCCTTTTCTATAGTAAATTTCTCACAAATTAATTTTCTACTGTCGCAAATTTTAATTGCGCCAGGGATTGCCTTTTCTATAGTATATTATTCAAAAAATAAATTTAATACTGTCGCAAATTTTAATTGCGCCTGGGCTTGCCTTTTCTATAGTAAATTATTCAAAAAATAATTTTCTACTGTTGCAAATTTTAATTGCGCCAGGGATTGCCTTTTCTATAGTAAATTATTCAAGAAATAATTTTATACTGTCGCAAATTTTAATTACGCCAGGGATTGCCTTTTCTATAGTAAATTATTCAAAAAATTATTTTCTAATGTCGCAAATTTTAATTGCGCCAGGGATTGCCTTTTCTATAGTAAATTATTCAAAAAATAATTTTTTTACTCTCGCAAATTTCAATTTCGCCAGGTAAATTTTTCACATATTAATTTTCTACTGTCGCAAATTTTAATTACGCCAGGGATTGCCTTTTCTATAGTAAATTATTCAAAAAATAATTTTCTAATGTCGAAAATTTTAATTACGCCCGGGATTGCCTTTTCTTTAGTAAATTTCTCACAAATTAATTTTCTACTGTCGCAAATTTTAATTGCGCCAGGGATTGCCTTTTCTATAGTAAATTATTCAAAAAATAATTTTCTACTGTCGCAAATTTTAATTACGCCAGGGATTGCCTTTTCTATAGTAAATTATTCAAAAAATAATTTTCTACTGTCGCAAGTTTTAATTGCGCCAGGGATTGCCTTTTCTATAGTAAATTATTCAAAAAATAATTTTATACTGTCGCAAATTTTAATTACGCCAGGGATTTCCTTTTCTATAGTAAATTATTCAAAAAATAATTTTCTACTGTCGCAAATTTTAATTACGCCAGGGATTGCCTTTTCTATAGTAAATTATTCAAAAAATAATTTTCTACTGTGGCAAATTTTAAGTGCGCCAGGGATTGCCTTTTCTATAGTAAATTATTCAAAAAATAATTTTTTACTGTCGCAAATTTCAATTTCGCCAGGTAGATTATTCAAAAAATAATTTTATACTGTCGCAAATTTTAATTACGCCAAAAATTGCCTTTTCTATAGTAAATTATTCAAAAAATAATTTTTTACTGTCGCAAATTGTAATTGCGCCAGGGATTGCCTTTTATATAGTAAATTATTCAAAATATAATTTTCTACTGTCGCAAATTTTAATTACGCCAGGGATTGCCTTTTCTATAGTAAATTTTGCAAGAAATAATTTTTTACTGTCGCAAATTTTAATTGCGCCAGGGATTGCCTTTTCTATAGTAAATTATTCAAAAAATAATTTTTTACTGTCGCAAATTTTAATTACGCCAGGGATTGCCTTTTCTATAGTAAATTATTCAAAAAATAATTTTATACTGTCGCAAATTTTAATTACGCCAGGGATTGCCTTTTCTATAGTAAATTATTCAAAAAATAATTTTCTACTGTCGCAAATTTTAAATATACCAGGGATTGCCTTTTCTATAGTAAATTATTCAAAAAATAATTTTTTACTGTCGCAAATTGTAATTGCGCCAGGGATTGCCTTTTCTATAGTAAATTATTCAAAAAATAATTTTCTACTGTCGCAAATTTTAATTACGCCAGGGATTGCCTTTTCTATAGTAAATTATTCAAAAAATAATTTTATACTGTCGCAAATTTCAAATCCGCCAGGGATTGCCTTTTCTATAGTAAATTATTCAAAAAATAATTTTATACTGTCGCAAATTTTAATTGCGCCAGGGATTGCCTTTTCTTTAGTAAATTTTTCACAAAATTAATTTTCTACTGTCGCAAATTTTAATTACGGCAGGGATTGCCTTTTCTATAGTAACTTATTCAAAAAATAATTTTCTACTGTCGCAAATTTTAATTGCGCCAGGGATTGCCTTTTCTATAGTAAATTATTCAAAAAATAATTTTTACTGTCGCAAATTTTAATTACGCCAGGGATTGCCTTTTCTATAGTAAATTATTCAAAAAATAATTTTATACTGTCGCAAATTTTAATTGCGCCAGGGATTGCCTTTTCTTTAGTAAATTTTTCACAAAATTAATTTTCTACTGTCGCAAATTTTAATTACGGCAGGGATTGCCTTTTCTATAGTAAATTATTCAAAAAATAATTTTCTACTGTCGCAAATTTTAATTGCGCCAGGGATTGCCTTTTCTATAGTAAATTATTCAAAAAATAATTTTATACTGTCGCAAATTTTAATTACGCCAGGGATTGCCTTTTCTATAGTAAGTTATTCAAAAAATAATTTTCTACTGTCGCAAATTTTAAATATCCCAGGGATTGCATTTTCTATAGTAAATTATCCAAAAAATAATTTTCTACTGTCTCAAATTTTAACCGCGCCAGGGATTGCCTTTTCTATAGTAAATTATTCAAAAAATAATTTTATACTGTCGCAAATTTTAATTGCGCCAGGGATTGCCTTTTCTATAGTAAATTATTCAAAAAATAATTTTCAACTGTCGCAAATTTTAAGTGCGCCAGGGATTGCCTTTTCTATAGTAAATTATTCAAAAAATTATTTTTTACTGTCGCAAATTTTAAATACGCCAGGGATTGCCTTTTCTATAGTAAATTTTGCAAAAAAATAATTTTCAACTGTCGCAAATTTTAATTGCGCCAGGGATTGCCTTTTCTATAGTAAATTATTCAAAAAATAATTTTTTACTGTCGCAAATTTCAAATCCGCCAGGGATTGCCTTTTCTACAGTAAATTTTGCAAAAAATAATTTTTTACTGTTGCAAATTTTAATTGCGCCAGGGATTGCCTTTTCTATAGTAAATTATTCAAAAAATAATTTTATACTGTCGCAAATTTTAATTACGCCAGGGATTGCCTTTTCTATAGTAAATTATTCAAAAAATAATTTTCTACTGTCGCATATTGTAATTGCGCCAGGGATTGCCTTTTCTATAGCAAATTATTCAAAAAATAATTTTTTACTGTCGCAAATTTTAATTACGCCAGGGATTGCCTTTTCTATAGTAAATTATTCAAAAAATAATTTTCTACTGTCGCAAATTTTAATTAAGCCAGGGATTGCCTTTTCTATAGTAAATTATTCAAAAAATAATTTTATACTGTCGCAAATTTTAATTACGCCAGGGATTGCCTTTTCTATAGTAAATTATTCAAAAAATAATTTTCTACTGTCGCAAATTTTAATTACGCCAGGGATTGCCTTTTCTATAGTAAATTATTCAAAAAATAATTTTATACTCTCGCAAATTTTAATTGCGCCAGGGATTGCCTTTTCTTATTCAAAAAATAATTTTATACTGTCGCAAATTTTAATTACGCCAGGGATTGACTTTTCTACAGTGAATTATTCAAAAAATAATTTTATACTGTCGCAAATTTTAATTACGCCAGGGATTGCCTTTTCTATAGTAAATTATTCAAAAAATAATTTTCTACTGTCGCAAATTTTAAATATCCCAGGGATTGCCTTTTCTATAGTAAATTATTCAAAAATTAATTTTCAACTGTCGCAAATTTTAATTACGCCAGGGATTGCCTTTTCTATAGTAAATTATTCAAAAAATAATTTTATATTGTCGCAAATTTTAATTGCGCCAGGGATTGAATTTTCTATAGTAAATTATTCAAAAAATAAATTTAATACTGTCGCAAATTTTAAGTGCGCCAGGGATTGCCTTTTCTATAGTAAATTATTCAAAAAATAATTTTTTACTGTCGCAAATTTTAATTGCGCCAGGGATTGCCTTTTCTATAGTAAATTATTCAAAAAATATTTTTATACTGTCGCAAATTTTAAGTGCGCCAGGGATTGCCTTTTCTATAGTGAATTATTCAAAAAATAATTTTCTACTGTCGCAAATTTTAATTGCGCCAGGGATTGCCTTTTCTATAGTAAATTATTCAAAAAATAATTTTCTACTGTCGCAAATTTCAAATCCGCCAGGGATTGCCTTTTCTATAGTAAATTATTCAAAAAATAATTTTTTACTGTCGCAAATTTTAAATACGCCAGGGATTGCCTTTTCTATAGTAAATTATTCAAAAACTAATTTGATACTGTCACAAATTTTAATTGCGCCAGGGATTGCCTTTTTTTTGTAAATTATTCAAAAAATAATTTTATACTGTCGCAAATTTTAAGTGCGCCAGGGATTGCCTTTTCTATAATAAATTATTCAAAAAATAATTTTTTACTGTCGCGAATTTTAATTGCGCCAGGGATTGCCTTTTCTATAGTAAATTATTCAAAAAATAATTTTATACTGTCGCAAATTTTAAGTGCGCCAGGAATTGCCTTTTCTATAGTAAATTATTCAAAAAATAATTTTATACTGTCGCAAATTTTAATTACGCCAAGGATTGCCTTTTCTATAGTAAATTATTCAAAAAATAATTTTATACTGTCGCAAATTTTAAGTGCGCCAGGGATTGCCTTTTCTATAGTAAATTATTCAAAAAATAATTTTTTACTGTCGCAAATTTTAATTACGCCAGGGATTGCCTTTTCTATAGTAAATTACTCAAAAAATAATTTTCTACTGTCGCAAATTTTAATTACGCCAGGGATTGCCTTTTCTATAGTAAATTATTCAAAAAATAATTTAATACTGTCGCAAATTTTAATTACGCCAGGGATTGCCTTTTCTATAGTAAATTATTCAAAAAATAATTTTCTACTGTCGCAAATTTTAATTAAGCCAGGGATTGCCTTTTCTATAGTAAATTATTCAAAAAATAATTTTATACTGTCGCAAATTTTAATTACGCCAGGGATTGCCTTTTCTATAGTAAATTATTCAAAAAATAATTTTCTACTGTCGCAAATTTTAATTACGCCAGGGATTGCCTTTTCTATAGTAAATTATTCAAAAAATAATTTTATACTGTCGCAAATTTTAATTGCGCCAGGGATTGCCTTTTCTATAGTAAATTATTCAAAAAATAATTGTATACTGTCGCAAATTTTAATTACGCCAGGGATTGCCTTTGCTATAGTAAATTATTCAAAAAATAATTTTATACTGTCGCAAATTTTAGTTACGCCAAGGATTGCCTTTTCTATAGTAAATTATTCAAAAAATAATTTTCTACTGTCGCAAATTTTAAATATCCCAGGGATTGCCTTTTCTTTAGTAAATTTTTCACAAAACTAATTTTCTACTGTCGCAAATTTTAATTACGGCAGGGATTGCCTTTTCTATAGTAAATTATTCAAAAAATAATTTTCTACTGTCGCAAATTTTAATTGCGCCAGGGATTGCCTTTTCTATAGTGAATTATTCAAAAAATAATTTTATACTGTCGCAAATTTTAATTACGCCAGGGATTGCCTTTTCTATAGTAAGTTATTCAAAAAATAATTTTCTACTGTCGCAAATTTTAAATATCCCAGGGATTGCATTTTCTATAGTAAATTATCCAAAAAATAATTTTCTACTGTCTCAAATTTTAACCGCGCCAGGGATTGCCTTTTCTATAGTAAATTATTCAAAAAATAATTTTATACTGTCGCAAATTTTAATTGCGCCAGGGATTGCCTTTTCTATAGTAAATTATTCAAAAAATAATTTTCAACTGTCGCAAATTTTAAGTGCGCCAGGGATTGCCTTTTCTATAGTAAATTATTCAAAAAATTATTTTTTACTGTCGCAAATTTTAAATACGCCAGGGATTGCCTTTTCTATAGTAAATTTTGCAAAAAAATTATTTTCAACTGTCGCAAATTTTAATTGCGCCAGGGATTGCCTTTTCTATAGTAAATTATTCAAAAAATAATTTTTTACTGTCGCAAATTTCAAATCCGCCAGGGATTGCCTTTTCTACAGTAAATTTTGCAAAAAATAATTTTTTACTGTTGCAAATTTTAATTGCGCCAGGGATTGCCTTTTCTATAGAAATTATTCAAAAAATAATTTTATACTGTCGCAAATTTTAATTACGCCAGGGATTGCCTTTTCTATAGTAAATTATTCAAAAAATAATTTTCTACTGTCGCATATTGTAATTGCGCCAGGGTTTGCCTTTTCTATAGCAAATTATTCAAAAAATAATTTTTTACTGTCGCAAATTTTAATTACGCCAGGGATTGCCTTTTCTATAGTAAATTATTCAAAAAATAATTTTCTACTGTCGCAAATTTTAATTAAGCCAGGGATTGCCTTTTCTATAGTAAATTATTCAAAAAATAGTTTTATACTGTCGCAAATTTTAATTACGCCAGGGATTGCCTTTTCTATAGTAAATTATTCAAAAAATAATTTTCTACTGTCGCAAATTTTAATTACGCCAGGGATTGCCTTTTCTATAGTAAATTATTCAAAAAATAATTTTATACTCTCGCAAATTTTAATTGCGCCAGGGATTGCCTTTTCTTATTCAAAAAATAATTTTATACAGTCGCAAATTTTAATTACGCCAGGGATTGACTTTTCTACAGTAAATTATTCAAAAAATAATTTTATACTGTCGCAAATTTTAATTACGCCAGGGATTGCCTTTTCTATAGTAAATTATTCAAAAAATAATTTTCTACTGTCGCAAATTTTAAATATCCCAGGGATTGCCTTTTCTATAGTAAATTATTCAAAAATTAATTTTCAACTGTCGCAAATTTTAATTACGCCAGGGATTGCCTTTTCTATAGTAAATTATTCAAAAAATAATTTTATATTGTCGCAAATTTTAATTGCGCCAGGGATTGAATTTTCTATAGTAAATTATTCAAAAAATAAATTTAATACTGTCGCAAATTTTAAGTGCGCCAGGGATTGCCTTTTCTATAGTAAATTATTCAAAAAATAATTTTTTACTGTCGCAAATTTTAATTGCGCCAGGGATTGCCTTTTCTATAGTAAATTATTCAAAAAATAATTTTATACTGTCGCAAATTTTAAGTGCGCCAGGGATTGCCTTTTCTATAGTGAATTATTCAAAAAATAATTTTCTACTGTCGCAAATTTTAATTGCGCCAGGGATTGCCTTTTCTATAGTAAATTATTCAAAAAATAATTTTCTACTGTCGCAAATTTCAAATCCGCCAGGGATTGCCTTTTCTATAGTAAATTATTCAAAAAATATTTTTTTACTGTCGCAAATTTTAAATACGCCAGGGATTGCCTTTTCTATAGTAAATTATTCAAAAACTAATTTGATACTGTCGCAAATTTTAATTGCGCCAGGGATTGCCTTTTTTTTGTAAATTATTCAAAAAATAATTTTATACTGTCGCAAATTTTAGTGCGCCAGGGATTGCCTTTTCTATAATAAATTATTCAAAAAATAATTTTTTACTGTCGCGAATTTTAATTGCGCCAGGGATTGCCTTTTCTATAGTAAATTATTCAAAAAATAATTTTATACTGTCGCAAATTTTAAGTGCGCCAGGAATTGCCTTTTCTATAGTAAATTATTCAAAAAATAATTTTATACTGTCGCAAATTTTAATTACGCCAAGGATTGCCTTTTCTATAGTAAATTATTCAAAAAATAATTTTATACTGTCGCAAATTTTAAGTGCGCCAGGGATTGCCTTTTCTATAGTAAATTATTCAAAAAATAATTTTTTACTGTCGCAAATTTTAATTACGCCAGGGATTGCCTTTTCTATAGTAAATTACTCAAAAAATAATTTTCTACTGTCGCAAATTTTAATTACGCCAGGGATTGCCTTTTCTATAGTAAATTATTCAAAAAATAATTTAATACTTTCGCAAATTTTAATTACGCCAGGGATTGCCTTTTCTATAGTAAATTATTCAAAAAATAATTTTCTACTGTCGCAAATTTTAATTAAGCCAGGGATTGCCTTTTCTATAGTAAATTATCCAAAAAATAATTTTATACTGTCGCAAATTTTAATTACGCCAGGGATTGCCTTTTCTATAGTAAATTATTCAAAAAATAATTTTCTACTGTCGCAAATTTTAATTACGCCAGGGATTGCCTTTTCTATAGTAAATTATTCAAAAAATAATTTTATACTGTCGCAAATTTTAATTGCGCCAGGGATTGCCTTTTCTATAGTAAATTATTCAAAAAATAATTGTATACTGTCGCAAATTTTAATTACGCCAGGGATTGCCTTTGCTATAGTAAATTATTCAAAAAATAATTTTATACTGTCGCAAATTTTAGTTACGCCAAGGATTGCCTTTTCTATAGTAAATTATTCAAAAAATAATTTTCTACTGTCGCAAATTTTAAATATCCCAGGGATTGCCTTTTCTATAGTAAATTATTCAAAAAATAATTTTCAAATCTCGCAAATTTTAATTACGCCAGGGGTTGCCTTTTCTATAGTAAATTATTCAAAAAATAATTTTATACTGTCGCAAATTTTAATTGCGCCAGGGATTGCCTCTTCTATAGTAAATTATTCAAAAAATAAATTTAATACTGTCGCAAATTTTAATTGCGCCAGGGATTGTCTTTTCTATAGTAAATTATTCAAAAAATAATTTTATACTGTCGCAAATTTTAAGTGCGCCAGGGATTGCCTTTTCTATAATAAATTATTCAAAAAATAATTTTTTACTCTCGCAAATTTTAATTGCGCCAGGGATTGCCTTTTCTATAGTAAATTATTCAAAAAATAATTTTATACTGTCGCAAATTTTAAGTGCGCCAGGGATTTCCTTTTCTATAGTAAATTATTCAAAAAATAATTTTATACTGTCGCAAATTTTAATTACGCCAGGGATTTCCTTTTCTATAGTAAATTATTCAAAAAATAATTTTATACAGTCGCAAATTTTAAGTGCGCCAGGGATTGCCTTTTCTATAGTAAATTATTCAAAAAATAATTTTTTACTGTCGCAAATTTTAATTACGCCAGGGATTGCCTTTTCTATAGTAAATTATTCAAAAAATAATTTTCTACTGTCGCAAATTTTAATTACGCCAGGGATTGCCTTTTCTATAGTAAATTATTCAAAAAATAATTTAATACTGTCGCAAATTTTAATTAAGCCAGGGATTGCCTTTTCTATAGTAAATTATTCAAAAAATAATTTTCTACTGTCGCAAATTTTAGTTACGCCAAGGATTGCCTTTTCTATAGTAAATTATTCAAAAAATAATTTTCTACTGTCGCAAATTTTAAATATCCCAGGGATTGCCTTTTCTATAGTAAATTATTCAAAAAATAATTTTCAACTGTCGCAAATTTTAATTACGCCAGGGATTGCCTTTTCTATAGTAAATTATTCAAAAAATTATTTTATACTGTCGCAAATTTTAATTGCGCCAGGGATTGCCTTTTCTATAGTAAATTATTCAAAAAATAATTTTATACTGTCGCAAATTTTAATTACGCCAGGGATTGCCTTTTCTATAGTAAATTATTCAAAAAATAATTTTCTACTGTCGCAAATTTTAATTGCGCCAGGGATTGCCTTTTCTATAGTAAATTATTCAAAAAATAATTTTATACTGTCGCAAATTTTAATTACGCCAGGGATTGCCTTTTCTATAGTAAATTATTCAAAAAATAATTTTTTACTCTCGCAAATTTCAATTTCGCCAGGTAAATTTTTCACAAATTAATTTTCTACTGTCGCAAATTTTAATTACGCCAGGGATTGCCTTTTCTATAGTAAATTATTCAAAAAATAATTTTCTACTGTCGCAAATTTTAATTGCGCCAGGGATTGCCTTTTTTATAGTAAATTATTCAAAAAATAATTTTATACTGTCGCAAATTTTAATTACGCCAGGGACTGCCTTTTCTATAGTAAATTATTCAAAAAATAATTTTCTACTGTCGCAAATTTTAATTACGCCAGGGATTGCCTTTTCTATAGTAAATTATTCAAAAAATAATTTTATACTGTCGAAAATTTTAATTGCGCCAGGGATTGCCTTTTCTATAGTATATTATTCAAAAAATAATTTTATACTGTCGCAAATTTTAAGTGCGCCAGGGATTGCCATTTCTATAGTAAATTATTCAAAAAATAATTTTCAACTGTCGCAAATTTTAATTACGCCAGGGATTGCCTTTTCTATAGTAAATTATTCAAAAAATAATTTTCTACTGTCGCAAATTTTAATTACGCCAGGGATTGCCTTTTCTATAGTAAATTATTCAAAAAATAATTTTCTACTTTCGCAAATTTTAATTACGCCAGGGATTGCCTTTTCTATAGTAAATTATTCAAAAAATAATTTTATACTGTCGCAAATTTTAATTACGCCAGGGATTGCCTTTTCTATAGTTAATTATTCAAAAAATAATTTTATACTGTCGCAAATTTTAAGTGCGCCAGGGATTGCCTTTTCTATAGTAAATTATTAAAAAAATAATTTTTTACTGTCGCAAATTTTAATTACGCCAGGGATTGCCTTTTCTATAGTAAATTATTCAAAAAATAATTTTCTACTGTCGCAAATTTTAATTACGCCAGGGATTGCCTTTTCTATAGTAAATTATTCAAAAAATAATTTTATACTGTCGCAAATTTTAATTACGCCAGGGATTGCCTTTTCTATAGTAAATTATTCAAAAAATAATTTTTTACTGTCGCAAATTTTAAGTGCGCCAGGGATTGCCTTTTCTATAGTAAATTATTAAAAAAAATAATTTTATACTGTCGCAAATTTTAATTACGCCAGGGATTGCCTTTTCTATAGTAAATTATTCAAAAAATAATTTTATACTGTCGCAAATTTTAATTGCGCCAGGGATTGCCTTTTCTATGGTAAATTATTCAAAAAATAATTTTATACTGTCGCAAATTTTAATTGCGCCAGGGATTGCCTTTTCTATAGTAAATTATTCAAAAAATAATTTTCTACTGTCGCAATTTTTAATTACGCCAGGGATTGCCTTTTCTATAGTAAATTTCTCACAAATTAATTTTCTACTGTCGCAAATTTCAAATCCGCCAGGGATTGCCTTTTCTACAGTAAATTTTGCAAAAAATAATTTTATACTGTCGCAAATTTTAATTGCGCCAGGGATTGCCTTTTCTATAGTAAATTATTCAAAAAATAATTTTCTACTGTCGCAAATTTCAAATCCGCGAGGGATTGCCTTTTCTATAGTAAATTATTCAAAAAATAATTTTTTACTGTCGCAAATTTTAATTACGCCAGGGATTGCCTTTTCTATGTAAATTATTCAAAAAATAATTTTATACTGTCGCAGATTTTAATTGCGCCAGGGATTGCCTTTTCTATAGTAAATTATTCAAAAAATAATTTTCAACTGTCGCAAATTTTAATTACGCCAGGTATTGCCTTTTCTATAGTAAATTATTCAAAAAATAATTTTATACTGTCGCAAATTAAATTGCGCCAGGGATTGCCTTTTCTCTAGTAAATTATTCAAAAAATAATTTTATTCTGTCGCAAATTTTAAGTGCGCCAGGGATTGCCTTTTCTATAGTAAATTATTCAAAAAATAATTTTTTACTGTCGCAAATTTTAATTACGCCAGGGATTGCCTTTTCTATAGTAAATTATTCAAAAAATAATTTTTTACTGTCGCAAATTTCAAATCCGCCAGGGATTGCCTTTTCTACAGTAAATTTTGCAAAAAATAATTTTATACTGTCGCAAATTTTAATTGCGCCAGGGATTGCCTTTTCTATAGTAAATTATTCAAAAAATAATTTTTTACTGTCGCAAATTTTAATTACGCCAGGGATTGCCTTTTCTATAGTAAATTATTCAAAAAATAATTTTCTACTGTCGCAAATTTTAATTACGCCAGGGATTGCCTTTTCTATAGTAATTTATTCAAAAAATAATTTTCTACTGTCGCAAATTTTAATTACGCCAGGAATTGCCTTTTCTATAGTAAATTATTCAAAAAATAATTTTATACTCTCGCAAATTTTAATTACGCCAGGGATTGCCTTTTCTATAGTAAATTATTCAAAAAATAATTTTTTACTGTCGCAAATTTTAATTACGCCAGGGATTGCCTTTTCTATAGTAAATTATTCCAAAAATAATTTTATACTGTCGCAAATTTTAATTGCGCCAGGGATTGCCTTTTCTATAGTAAATTATTCAAAAAATAATTTTCTACTGTCGCAAATTTTAATTACGCCAGGGATTGCCTTTTCTATAGTAAATTATTCAAAAAATAATTTTATACTGTCGCAAATTTTAATTACGCCAGGAATTGCCTTTTCTATAGCAAATTATTCAAAAAATAATTTTCTATTGTCGCAAATTTTAATTACGCCAGGGATTGCCTTTTCTATAGTAAATTAGTCAAAAAATAATTTTTTACTGTCGCAAATTTTAAGTGCGCCAGGATTGCCTTTTCTATAGTAAATTATTCAAAAAATAATTTTATACTGTCGCAAATTTTAATTACGCCAGGGATTGCCTTTTCTATAGTAAATTATTCAAAAAATAATTTTTTACTGTCGCAATTTGTAATTGCGCCAGGGATTGCCATTTCTATAGTAAATTATTCAAAAAATAATTTTCAACTGTCGCAAATTTTAATTACGCCAGGGATTGCCTTTTATATAGTAAATTATTCAAAAAATAATTTTATACTGTCTCAAATTTTAAGTGCGCCAGGGATTGCCTTTTCTTTAGTAAATTATTCAAAAAATAATTTTCTACTGTCGCAAATTTTAATTGCGCCAGGGATTGCCTTTTCTATAGTAAATTATTCAAAAAATAATTTTTTACTGTCGCAAATTTTAAGTGCGCCAGGGATTGCCTTTTCTATAGTAAATTATTCAAAAAATAATTTTATACTGTCGCAAATTTTAATTACGCCAGGGATTGCCTTTTCTATAGTAAATTATTCAAAAAATAATTTTCTACTGTCGCAAATTTTAATTACGCCAGGGATTGCCTTTTCTATAGTAAACTATTCAAAAAATACTTTTATACTGTCGCAAATTTTAATTACGCCAGGGATTGCCCTTTCTATAGTAAATTATTCAAAAAATAACTTTATACTGTCGCAAATTTTAAGTGCGCCAGGGATTGCCTTTTCTATAGTAAATTATTCAAAAAATAATTTTTTACTGTCGCAAATTTTAATTACGCCAGGGAATGCCTTTTCTATAGTAAATTATTCAAAAAATAATTTTCTACTGTCGCAAATTTTAATTACGCCAGGGATTGCCTTTTCTATAGTAAATTATTCAAAAAATAATTTTATACTGTCGCAAATTTTAATTACGCCAGGGATTGCCTTTTCTATAGTAAATTATTCAAAACATAATTTTTTACTGTCACAAATTGTAATTGCGCCAGGGATTGCCTTTTCTATAGTAAATTATTCAAAAAATAATTTTATACTGTCGCAAATTTTAATTACGCCAGGGATTGCCTTTTATAAAGTAAATTATTCAAAAAATAATTTTATACTGTCACAAATTTTAAGTGCGCCAGGGATTGCCTTTTCTATAGTAAATTATTCAAAAAATAATTTTCTACTGTCGCAAATTTTAATTGCGCCAGGGATTGCCTTTTCTATAGTAAATTATTCAAAAAGTAATTTTTTACTGTCGCAAATTTTAAGTGCGCCAGGGATTGCCTTTTCTATAGTAAATTATTCAAAAAATAATTTTATACTGTCGCAAATTTTAATTAGGCCAGGGATTGCCTTTTCTATAGTAAATTATTCAAAAAATAATTTTCTACTGTCGCAAATTTTAATTACGCCAGGGATTGCCTTTTCTATAGTAAATTATTCAAAAAATAATTTTATACTGTCGCAAATTTTAATTACGCCAGGGATTGCCCTTTCTATAGTAAATTATTCAAAAAATAATTTTATACTGTCGCAAATTTTAAGTGCGCCAGGGATTGCCTTTTCTATAGTAAATTATTCAAAAAATAATTTTTTACTGTTGCAAATTTTAATTACGCCAGGGATTGCCTTTTCTATAGTAAATTATTCAAAAAATTATTTTCTACTGTCGCAAATTTTAATTACGCCAGGGATTGCCTTTTCTATAGTAAATTATTCAAAAAATAATTTTATACTGTGGAAAATTATAATTACACCAGGGATTGCCTTTTCTATAGTAAATTATTCAAAAAATAATTTTCTAATGTCGCAAATTTTAATTACGCCAGGGATTGCCTTTTCTATAGTAAATTATTCATAAAATAATTTTATACTGTCGCAAATTTTAATTGCGCCAGGGATTGCCTTTTCTATAGTAAATTATTCAAAAAATAATTTTATACTGTCGCAAATTTTAATTACGCCAGGGATTGCCTTTTCTATAGTAAATTATTCAAAAAATAATTTTATACTGTCGCAAATTTTAATTACGCCAGGGATTGCCTTTTCTATAGTATAAAATTCAAAAAATAATTTTATACTGTCGCAAATTTTAATTACGCCAGTGATTGCCTTTTCTATAGTAAATTATTCAAAAAATTATTTTATACTGTCGCAAATTTTAAGTGCGCCAGGGATTGCCTTTTCTGTAGTAAATTATTCAAAAAATAATTTTTTACTGTCGCAAATTTTAATTACGCCAGGGATTGCCTTTTCTATAGTAAATTATTCAAAAAATAATTTTTTACTGTCGCAAATTTCAAATCCGCCAGGGATTGCCTTTTCTACAGTAAATTTTGCAAAAAATAATTTTATACTGTCGCAAATTTTAATTGCGCCAGGGATTGCCTTTTCTATAGTAAATTATTCAAAAAATAATTTTCTACTGTCGCAAATTTTAATTACGCCAGGGATTGCCTTTTCTATAGTAAATTATTCAAAAAATAATTTTATACTGTCGCAAATTTTAATTACGACAGGGATTGCCTTTTCTATAGTAAATTATTCAAAAAATAATTTTATACTCTCGCAAATTTTAATTACGCCAGGGATTGCCTTTTCTATAGTTAATTATTCAAAAAATAATTTTTTACTGTCGCAAATTTTAAGTGCGCCAGGGATTGCCTTTTCTATAGTAAATTATTCAAAAAATAATTTTATACTGTCGCAAATTTTAATTACGCCAGGGATTGCCTTTTCTATAGTAAATTATTCAAAAAATAATTTTTTACTGTCGCAAATTTTAAGTGCGCCAGGGATTGCCTTTTCTATAGTAAATTATTCAAAAAATAATTTTATACTGTCGCAAATTTTAATTACGGCAGGGATTGCCTTTTCTATAGTAAATTATTCAAAAAATAATTTTTTACTGTCGCAAATTGTAATTGCGCCAGGGATTGCCTTTTCTATAGTAAATTATTCAAAAAATAATTTTCAACTGTCGCAAATTTTAATTACGCCAGGGATTGCCTTTTCTATAGTAAATTATTTAAAAAATAATTTTCAACTGTCGCAAATTTTAATTACGCCAGGGATTACCTTTTCTATAGTAAATTATTCAAAAAATAATTTTCTACTGTCGCAAATTTTAATTGCGCCAGGGATTGCCTTTTCTATAGTAAATTATTCAAAAAATAATTTTATACTGTCGCAAATTTTAATTACGCCAGGGATTGCCTTTCCTATAGTAAATTATTCAAAAAATAATTTTCTACTGTCGCAAATTTTAATTGCGCCAGGGATTGCCTTTTCTATAGTAAATTATTCAAAAAATAATTTTATACTGTCGCAAATTTTAATTACGCAAGGGATTGCCTTTTCTATAGTAAATTATTCACAAAATAATTTTTTACTCTCGCAAATTTCAAATTCGCCAGGTAAATTTTTCACAAATTAATTTCCTACTGTCGCAAATTTTAATTACGCCAGGGATTGCCTTTTCTATAGTAAATTATTCAAAAAATAATTTTCTACTGTCGCAAATTTTAATTGCGCCAGGGATTGCCTTTTCTATAGTAAATTATTCAAAAAATAATTTTCTACTGTCGCAAATTTTAATTACGCCAGGGATTGCCTTTTCTGTAGTAAATTATTCAAAAAATAATTTTCAACTGTCGCAAATTTTAATTACGCCAGGGATTGCCTTTTATATAGTAAATTATTCAAAAAATAATTTTATACTGTCGCAAATTTTAATTGCGCCAGGGATTGCCTTTTCTATAGTAAATTATTCAAAAAATAATTTTATACTGTCGCAAATTTTAAGTGCGCCAGGGATTGCCTTTTCTATAGTAAATTATTCAAAAAATAATTTTTTACTGTCGCGAATTTTAATTGCGCCAGGGATTGCCTTTCTATAGTAAATTATTCAAAAAATAATTTTATACTGTCGCAAATTTTAAGTGCGCCAGGGATTGCCTTTTCTATAGTAAATTATTCAAAAAATAATTTTCTACTGTCGCAAATTTTAATTGCGCCAGGGATTGCCTTTTCTATAGTAAATTATTCAAAAAATAATTTTCTACTGTTGCAAATTTCAAATCCGCCAGGGATTGCCTTTTCTATAGTAAATTATTCAAAAAATAATTTTTTACTGTCGCAAATTTTAAATACGCCAGGGATTGCCTTTTCTATAGTAAATTATTCAAAAAATAATTTTCTACTGTCGCAAATTTTAATTACGCCAGGGATTGCCTTTTCTATAGTAAATTATTCAAAAAATAATTTTTTACCTTCGCAAATTTTAATTACGCCAGGGATTGCCTTTTCTATAGTAAATTATTCAAAACATAATTTTCTACTGTCGCAAATTTTAATTACGCCAGGGATTGCCTTTTCTATAGTAAATTTTTCAAAAAAAAATTTTTTACTGTCGCAAATTTTAATTACGCCAGGGATTGCCTTTTCTATAGTAAATTATTCAAAAAATAATTTTCAACTGTCGCAAATTTTAATTACGCCAGGGATTGCCTTTTCTATAGTAAATTATTCAAAAAATAATTTTTTACTGTCGCAAATTTAAAGTGCGCCAGGGATTGCCTTTTCTATAGTAAATTATTCAAAAAATAATTTTATACTGTCGCAAATTTTAATTACGCCAAGGATTGCCTTTTCTATAGTAAATTATTCAAAACATAATTTTCTACTGTCGCAAATTTTAATTACGCCAGGGATTGCCTTTTCTATAGTAAATTTTTCAAAAAATAATTTTTTACTGTCGCAAATTTTAATTACGCCAGGGATTGCCTTTTCTATAGTAAATTATTCAAAAAATAATTTTCAACTGTCGCAAATTTTCATTACGCCAGGGATTGCCTTTTCTATAGTAAATTATTCAAAAAATAATTTTTTACTGTCGCAAATTTTAATTATCCCAGGGATTGCCTATTCTATAGTAAATTATTCAAAAAATAATTTTCAACTGTCGCAAATTTTAATTACGCCAGGGATTGCCTTTTCTATAGTAAATTATTCAAAAAATAATTTTTTACTGTCGCAAATTTAAAGTGCGCCAGGGATTGCCTTTTCTATAGTAAATTATTCAAAAAATAATTTTTTACTGTCGCAAATTTCAAATCCGCCAGGGATTGCCTTTTCTACAGTAAATTATTCAAAAAATAATTTTCAACTGTCGCAAATTTTAAATATCCCAGGGATTGCCTTTTCTACAGTAAATTATTCAAAAAATAATTTTTTACTGTCGCAAATTTTAAGTGCGCCAGGGATTGCCTTTTCTACAGTAAATTTTTCAACATATTAATTTTTTACTGTCGAAAATTTTAAATACGCCAGGGATTGCCTTTTCTATAGTAAATTATTCAAAAAATAATTTTCTACTGTCGCAAATTTTAAATATCCCAGGTATTGCCTTTTCTATAGTAAATTATTCAAAAAATAATTTTTTACAGTCGCAAATTTTAATTACGCCAGGGTTTGCCTTTTCTATAGTAAATTATTCAAAAAATAATTTTCAACTGTCGCAAATTTTAATTACGCCAGGGATTGCCTTTTCTATAGTAAATTATTCAAAAAATAATTTTATACTGTCGCAAATTTTAATTGCGCCAGGGATTGCCTTTTCTATAGTAAATTATTCAAAAAATAATTTTCAACTGTCGCAAATTTCAATTACGCCAGGGATTGCCTTTTCTATAGTAAATTATTCAAAAAATAATTTTCAACTGTCGCAAACTTTAATTACGCCAGGGATTGCCTTTTCTATAGTAAATTATTCAAAAAATAATTTTATACTGTCGCAAATTTTAATTGCGCCAGGGATTGCCTTTTCTATAGTAAATTATTCAAAAAATAATTTTATACTGTCGCAAATTTTAAGTGCGCCAGGGATTGCCTTTTCTATAGTAAATTATTCAAAAAATAATTTTATTCTGTCGCAAATTTTAATTACGCCAGGGGTTGCCTTTTCTATAGTAAATTATTCAAAAAATAATTTTTTACTCTCGCAAATTTCAATTTCGCCAGGTAAATTTTTCACAAATTAATTTTCTACTGTCGCAAATTTTAATTACGCCAGGGATTGCCTTTTCTATAGTAAAGTATTCAAAAAATAATTTTCTACTGTCGCAAATTTTAATTGCGCCAGGGATTGCCTTTTCTATAGTAAATTATTCAAAAAATAATTTTCTACTGTCGCAAATTTTAATTACGCCAGGGATTGCCTTTTCTATAGTAATTTATTCAAAAAATAATTTTCAACTGTCGCAAATTTTAATTACGCCAGGGATTGCCTTTTCTATAGTAAATTATTCAAAAAATAATTTTATACTGTCGCAAATTTTAATTGCGCCAGGGATTGCCTTTTCTATAGTAAATTATTCAAAAAATAATTTTATACTGTCGCAAATTTTAAGTGCGCCAGGGATTGCCTTTTCTATAGTAAATTATTCAAAAAATAATTTTTTACTGTCGCAAATTTTAATTGCGCCAGGGATTGCCTTTCTATAGTAAATTATTCAAAAAATAATTTTATACTGTCGCAAATTTTAAGTGCGCCAGAGATTGCCTTTTCTATAGTAAATTATTCAAAAAATAATTTTCTACTGTCGCAAATTTTAATTGCGCCAGGGATTGCCTTTTCTATAGTAAATTATTCAAAAAATAATTTTCTACTGTCGCAAATTTCAAATCCGCCAGGGATTGCCTTTCCTATAGTAAATTATTCAAAAAATAATTTTTTACTGTCGCAAATTTTAATTACGCCAGGGATTGCCTTTTCTATAGTAAATTATTCAAAAAATAATTTTTTACTGTCGCAAATTTTAATTACGCCAGGGATTGCCTTTTCTATAGTAAATTATTCAAAAAATAATTTTTTACTGTCGCAAATTTTAAGTGCGCCAGGGATTGCCTTTTCTATAGTAAATTATTCAAAAAATAATTTTATACTGTCGCAAATTTTAATTACGCCAGTGATTGCCTTTTCTATAGTAAATTATTCAAAACATAATTTTCTACTGTCGCAAATTTTAATTATGCCAGGGATTGCCTTTTCTATAGTAAATTTTTCAAAAAATAATTTTTTACTGTCGCAAATTTTAATTACGCCAGGGATTGCCTTTTCTATAGTAAATTATTCAAAAAATAATTTTCAACTGTCGCAAATTTTCATTACGCCAGGGATTGCCTTTTATATAGTAAATTATTCAAAAAATAATTTTTTACTGTCGCAAATTTTAATTATCCCAGGGATTGCCTTTCCTATAGTAAATTATTCAAAAAATAAGTTTTTACTGTCGCAAATTTTAAATACGCCAGGGATTGCCTTTTCTATAGTAAATTATTCAAAAAATAATTTTATATTGTCGCAAATTTTAATTACGCCAAGGATTGCCTTTTCTATAGTAAATTTTGCAAAAAATAATTTTTTACTGTCGCAAATTTTAATTGCGCCAGGGATTGCCTTATCTATAGTAAATTATTCAAAAAATAATTTTATACTGTCGCAAATTTTAATTACGCCAGGGATTGCCTTTTCTATAGTAAATTATTCAAAAAATAATTTTATACTGTCAGAAATTTTAATTACGCCAGGGATTGCCTTTTCTATAGTAAATTATTCAAAACATAATTTTCTACTGTCGCAAATTTTAATTACGCCAGGGATTGCCTTTTCTATAGTAAATTTTTCAAAAAATAATTTTTTACTGTCGCAAATTTTAATTACGCCAGGGATTGCCTTTTCTATAGTAAATTATTCAAAAAATAATTTTCAACTGTCGCAAATTTTCATTACGCCAGGGATTGCCTTTTCTATAGTAAATTATTCAAAAAATAATTTTTTACTGTCGCAAATTTTAATTATCCCAGGGATTGCCTTTTCTATAGTAAATTATTCAAAAAATAATTTTCAACTGTCGCAAATTTTAATTACGCCAGAAATTGCCTTTTCTATAGTAAATTATTCAAAAAATAATTTTTTACTGTCGCAAATTTTAAGTGCGCCAGGGATTGCCTTTTCTATAGTAAATTATTCAAAAAATAATTTTTTACTGTCGCAAATTTCAAATCCGCCAGGTTTTGCCTTTTCTACAGTAAATTATTCAAAAAATAATTTTCAACTGTCGCAAATTTTAAATATCCCAGGGATTGCCTTTTCTACAGTAAATTATTCAAAAAATAATTTTTTACTGTCGCAAATTTTAAGTGCGCCAGGGATTGCCTTTTCTACAGTAAATTTTTCAAAATATTAATTTTATACTGTCGAAAATTTTAAATACGCCAGGTATTGCCTTTTCTATAGTAAATTATTCAAAAAATAATTTTCTACTGTCGCAAATTTTAAATATCCCAGGGATTGCCTTTTCTATAGTAAATTATTCAAAAAATAATTTTTTACTGTCGCAAATTTTAATTACGCCAGGGATTGCCTTTTCTATAGTAAATTATTCAAAAAATAATTTTCAACTGTCGCAAAATTTAATTACGCCAGGGATTGCCTTTTCTATAGTAAATTATTCAAAAAATAATTTTATACTGTCGCAAATTTTAATTGTGCCAGGGATTGCCTTTTCTATAGTAAATTATTCAAAAAATAATTTTCTACTGTCGCAAATTTTAATTACGCCAGGGATTGCCTTTTCTATAGTAAATTATTCAAAAAATAATTTTATACTGTCGCAAATTTTAATTACGCCAGGGATTGCCTTTTCTATAGTAAATTATTTAAAAAATAATTTTCAACTGTCGCAAATTTTAATTACGCCAGGGATTGCCTTTTCTATAGTAAATTATTCAAAAAATAATTTTCTACTGTCGCAAATTTTAATTGCGCCAGGGATTGCCTTTTCTATAGTAAATTATTCAAAAAATAATTTTATACTGTCGCAAATTTTAATTACGCCAGGGATTGCCTTTTCTATAGTAAATTATTCAAAAAATAATTTTCTACTGTCGCAAATTTTAATTGCGCCAGGGATTGCCTTTTCTATAGTAAATTATTCAAAAAATAATTTTATACTGTCGCAAATTTTAATTACGCAAGGGATTGCCTTTTCTATAGTAAATTATTCACAAAATAATTTTTTACTCTCGCAAATTTCAATTTCGCCAGGTAAATTTTTCACAAATTAATTTCCTACTGTCGCAAATTTTAATTACGCCAGGGATTGCCTTTTCTATAGTAAATTATTCAAAAAATAATTTTCTACTGTCGCAAATTTTAATTGCGCCAGGGTTTGCCTTTTCTATAGTAAATTATTCAAAAAATAATTTTCTACTGTCGCAAATTTTAATTACGCCAGGGATCGCCTTTTCTGTAGTAAATTATTCAAAAAATAATTTTCAACTGTCGCAAATTTTAATTACGCCAGGGATTGCCTTTTATATAGTAAATTATTCAAAAAATAATTTTATACTGTCGCAAATTTTAATTGCGCCAGGGATTGCCTTTTCTATAGTAAATTATTCAAAAAATAATTTTATACTGTCGCAAATTTTAAGTGCGCCAGGGATTGCCTTTTCTATAGTAAATTATTCAAAAAATAATTTTTTACTGTCGCGAATTTTAATTGCGCCAGGGATTGCCTTTCTATAGTAAATTATTCAAAAAATAATTTTATACTGTCGCAAATTTTAAGTGCGCCAGGGATTGCCTTTTCTATAGTAAATTATTCAAAAAATAATTTTCTACTGTCGCAAATTTTAATTGCGCCAGGGATTGCCTTTTCTATAGTAAATTATTCAAAAAATAATTTTCTACTGTTGCAAATTTCAAATCCGCCAGGGATTGCCTTTTCTATAGTAAATTATTCAAAAAATAATTTTTTACTGTCGCAAATTTTAAATACGCCAGGGATTGCCTTTTCTATAGTAAATTATTCAAAAAATAATTTTCTACTGTCGCAAATTTTAATTACGCCAGGGATTGCCTTTTCTATAGTAAATTATTCAAAAAATAATTTTTTACCTTCGCAAATTTTAATTACGCCAGGGATTGCCTTTTCTATAGTAAATTATTCAAAACATAATTTTCTACTGTCGCAAATTTTAATTACGCTAGGGATTGCCTTTTCTATAGTAAATTTTTCAAAAAATAATTTTTTACTGTCGCAAATTTTAATTACGCCAGGGATTGCCTTTTCTATAGTAAATTATTCAAAAAATAATTTTCAACTGTCGCAAATTTTAATTACGCCAGGGATTGACTTTTCTATAGTAAATTATTCAAAAAATAATTTTTTACTGTCGCAAATTTAAAGTGCGCCAGGGATTGCCTTTTCTATAGTAAATTATTCAAAAAATAATTTTATACTGTCGCAAATTTTAATTACGCCAAGGATTGCCTTTTCTACAGTAAATTATTCAAAACATAATTTTCTACTGTCGCAAATTTTAATTACGCCAGGGATTGCCTTTTCTATAGTAAATTTTTCAAAAAATAATTTTTTTCTGTCGCAAATTTTAATTACGCCAGGGATTGCCTTTTCTATAGTAAATTATTCAAAAAATAATTTTCAACTGTCGCAAATTTTCATTACGCCAGGGATTGCCTTTTCTATAGTAAATTATTCAAAAAATAATTTTTTACTGTCGCAAATTTTAATTATCCCAGGGATTGCCTATTCTATAGTAAATTATTCAAAAAATAATTTTCAACTGTCGCAAATTTTAATTACGCCAGGGATTGCCTTTTCTATAGTAAATTATTCAAAATATAATTTTTTACTGTCGCAAATTTAAAGTGCGCCAGGGATTGCCTTTTCTATAGTAAATTATTCAAAAAATAATTTTTTACTGTCGCAAATTTCAAATCCGCCAGGGATTGCCTTTTCTACAGTAAATTATTCAAAAAATAATTTTCAACTGTCGCAAATTTTAAATATCCCAGGGATTGCCTTTTCTACAGTAAATTATTCAAAAAATAATTTTTTACTGTCGCAAATTTTAAGTGCGCCAGGGATTGCCTTTTCTACAGTAAATTTTTCAACATATTAATTTTTTACTGTCGAAAATTTTAAATACGCCAGGGATTGCCTTTTCTATAGTAAATTATTCAAAAAATAATTTTCTACTGTCGCAAATTTTAAATATCCCAGGGATTGCCTTTTCTATAGTAAATTATTCAAAAAATAATTTTTTACAGTCGCAAATTTCAATTACGCCAGGGTTTGCCTTTTCTATAGTAAATTATTCAAAAAATAATTTTCAACTGTCGCAAATTTTAATTACGCCAGGGATTGCCTTTTCTATAGTAAATTATTCAAAAAATAATTTTATACTGTCGCAAATTTTAATTGCGCCAGGGATTGCCTTTTCTATAGTAAATTATTCAAAAAATAATTTTCAACTGTCGCAAATTTCAATTACGCCAGGGATTGCCTTTTCTATAGTAAATTATTCAAAAAATAATTTTCAACTGTCGCAAATTTTAATTACGCCAGGGATTGCCTTTTCTATAGTAAATTATTCAAAAAATAATTTTATACTGTCGCAAATTTTAATTGCGCCAGGGATTGCCTTTCTATAGTAAATTATTCAAAAAATAATTTTATACTGTCGCAAATTTTAAGTGCGCCAGGGATTGCCTTTTCTATAGTAAATTATTCAAAAAATAATTTTATTCTGTCGCAAATTTTAATTACGCCAGGGGTTGCCTTTTCTATAGTAAATTATTCAAAAAATAATTTTTTACTCCGCAAATTTCAATTTCGCCAGGTAAATTTTTCACAAATTAATTTTCTACTGTCGCAAATTTTAATTACGCCAGGGATTGCCTTTTCTATAGTAAAGTATTCAAAAAATAATTTTCTACTGTCGCAAATTTTAATTGCGCCAGGGATTGCCTTTTCTATAGTAAATTATTCAAAAAATAATTTTCTACTGTCGCAAATTTTAATTACGCCAGGGATTGCCTTTTCTATAGTAATTTATTCAAAAAATAATTTTCAACTGTCGCAAATTTTAATTACGCCAGGGATTGCCTTTTCTATAGTAAATTATTCAAAAAATAATTTTATACTGTCGCAAATTTTAATTGCGCCAGGGATTGCCTTTTCTATAGTAAATTATTCAAAAAATAATTTTATACTGTCGCAAATTTTAAGTGCACCAGGGATTGCCTTTTCTATAGTAAATTATTCAAAAAATAATTTTTTACTGTCGCAAATTTTAATTGCGCCAGGGATTGCCTTTCTATAGTAAATTATTCAAAAAATAATTTTATACTGTCGCAAATTTTAAGTGCGCCAGAGATTGCCTTTTCTATAGTAAATTATTCAAAAAATAATTTTCTACTGTCGCAAATTTTAATTGCGCCAGGGATTGCCTTTTCTATAGTAAATTATTCAAAAAATAATTTTCTACTGTCGCAAATTTCAAATCCGCCAGGGATTGCCTTTCCTATAGTAAATTATTCAAAAAATAATTTTTTACTGTCGCAAATTTTAATTACGCCAGGGATTGCCTTTTCTATAGTAAATTATTCAAAAAATAATTTTTTACTGTCGCAAATTTTAATTACGCCAGGGATTGCCTTTTCTATAGTAAATTATTCAAAAAATAATTTTTTACTGTCGCAAATTTTAAGTGCGCCAGGGATTGCCTTTTCTATAGTAAATTATTCAAAAAATTATTTTATACTGTCGCAAATTTTAATTACGCCAGTGATTGCCTTTTCTATAGTAAATTATTCAAAACATAATTTTCTACTGTCGCAAATTTTAATTACGCCAGGGATTGCCTTTTCTATAGTAAATTTTTCAAAAAATAATTTTTTACTGTCGCAAATTTTAATTACGCCAGGGATTGCCTTTTCTATAGTAAATTATTCAAAAAATAATTTTCAACTGTCGCAAATTTTCATTACGCCAGGGATTGCCTTTTATATAGTAAATTATTCAAAAAATAATTTTTTACTGTCGCAAATTTTAATTATCCCAGGGATTGCCTTTCCTATAGTAAATTATTCAAAAAATAAGTTTTTACTGTCGCAAATTTTAAATACGCCAGGGATTGCCTTTTCTATAGTAAATTATTCAAAAAATAATTTTATATTGTCGCAAATTTTAATTACGCCAGGGATTGCCTTTTCTATAGTAAATTTTGCAAAAAATAATTTTTTACTGTCGCAAATTTTAATTGCGCCAGGGATTGCCTTATCTATAGTAAATTATTCAAAAAATAATTTTATACTGTCGCAAATTTTAATTACGCCAAGGATTGCCTTTTCTATAGTAAATTATTCAAAAAATAATTTTATACTGTCGCAAATTTTAATTACGCCAGGGATTGCCTTTTCTATAGTAAATTATTCAAAACATAATTTTCTACTGTCGCAAATTTTAATTACGCCAGGGATTGCCTTTTCTATAGTAAATTATTCAAAACATAATTTTCTACTGTCGCAAATTTTAATTACGCCAGGGATTGCCTTTTCTATAGTAAATTTTTCAAAAAATAATTTTTTACTGTCGCAAATTTTAATTACGCCAGGGATTGCCTTTTCTATAGTAAATTATTCAAAAAATAATTTTCAACTGTCGCAAATTTTCATTACGCCAGGGATTGCCTTTTCTATAGTAAATTATTCAAAAAATAATTTTTTACTGTCGCAAATTTTAATTATCCCAGGGATTGCCTTTTCTATAGTAAATTATTCAAAAAATAATTTTCAACTGTCGCAAATTTTAATTACGCCAGAAATTGCCTTTTCTATAGTAAATTATTCAAAAAATAATTTTTTACTGTCGCAAATTTTAAGTGCGCCAGGGATTGCCTTTTCTATAGTAAATTATTCAAAAAATAATTTTTTACTGTCGCAAATTTCAAATCCGCCAGGTTTTGCCTTTTCTACAGTAAATTATTCAAAAAATAATTTTCAACTGTCGCAAATTTTAAATATCCCAGGGACTGCCTTTTCTACAGTAAATTATTCAAAAAATAATTTTTTACTGTCGCAAATTTTAAGTGCGCCAGGGATTGCCTTTTCTACAGAAAATTTTTCAAAATATTAATTTTATACTGTCGAAAATTTTAAATACGCCAGGTATTGCCTTTTCTATAGTAAATTATTCAAAAAATAATTTTCTACTGTCGCAAATTTTAAATATCCCAGGGATTGCCTTTTCTATAGTAAATTATTCAAAAAATAATTTTTTACTGTCGCAAATTTTAATTACGCCAGGGATTGCCTTTTCTTTAGTAAATTATTCAAAAAATAATTTTCAACTGTCGCAAAATTTAATTACGCCAGGGATTGCCTTTTCTATAGTAAATTATTCAAAAAATAATTTTATACTGTCGCAAATTTTAATTGTGCCAGGGATTGCCTTTTCTATAGTAAATTATTCAAAAAATAATTTTCTACTGTCGCAAATTTTAATTACGCCAGGGATTGCCTTTTCTATAGTAAATTATTCAAAAAATAATTTTCAACTGTCGCAAATTTTAATTTCGCCAGGGATTGCCTTTTCTATAGTAAATTATTCAAAAAATAATTTTATACTGTCGCAAATTTTAATTGCGCCAGGGATTGCCTTTTCTATAGTAAATTATTCAAAAAATAATTTTATACTGTCGCAAATTTTAAGTGCGCCAGGGATTGCCTTTTCTATAGTAAATTATTCAAAAAATAATTTTTTACTGTCGCAAATTTTAATTGCGCCAGGGATTGCCTTTCTATAGTAAATTATTCAAAAAATAATTTTATACTGTCGCAAATTTTAAGTGCGCCAGGGATTGCCTTCTCTATAATAAATTATTCAAAAAATAATTTTCTACTGTCGCAAATTTTAATTGCGCCAGGGATTGCCTTTTCTATAGTAAATTATTCAAAAAATAATTTTCTACTGTCGCAAATTTCAAATCCGCCAGGGATTGTCTTTTCTATAGTAAATTATTCAAAAAATAATTTTTTACTGTCGCAAATTTTAATTGCGCCAGGGATTGCCTTTTCTATAGTAAATTATTCAAAAAATAATTTTCTACTGTCGCAAATTTTAATTCCGCCAGGGATTGCCTTTTCTATAGTAAATTATTCAAAAAATAATTTTTTACTGTCGCAAATTTTAATTACGCCAGGGATTGCCTTTTCTATAGTAAATTATTCAAAAAATAATTTTCTACTGTCGCAAATTTTAAGTGCGCCAGGGATTGCCTTTTCTATAGTAAATTATTCAAAAAATAATTTTTTACTGTCGCAAATTTTAATTACGCCAGGGATTGCCTTTTCTATAGTAAATTATTCAAAATATAATTTTATACTGTCGCAAATTTTAAGTGCGCCAGGGATTGCCTTTTCTATAGTAAATTATTCAAAAAATAATTTTCTACTGTCGCAGATTTTAATTACGCCAGGGATTGCCTTTTCTATAGTAAATTTCTCACAAATTAATTTTTTACTGTCGCAAATTTTAAATACGCCAGGGATTGCCTTTTCTATAGTAAATTATTCAAAAAATAATTTTTTACTGTCGCAAATTTTAAATATCCCAGGGATTGCCTTTTCTATAGTAAATTATTCAAAAAATAATTTTTTAGTGTCGCAAATTTTAAATACGCCAGGGATTGCCTTTTCTATAGTAAATTATTCAATAAATAATTTTCTACTGTCGCAAATTTTAATTACGCCAGGGATTGCCTTTTCTATAGTAAATTATTCAAAAAATAATTTTCTACTGTCGCGAATTGTAATTGCTCCAGGGATTGCCTTTTCTATAGTAAATTATTCAAAAAATAATTTTTTACTGTCGCAAAATTTTAATTACGCCAGGGATTACCTTTTCTGTAGTAAATTATTCAAAAAATAATTTTCTACTGTCGCAAATTTTAATTACGCCAGGGATTGCCTTTTCTATAGTAAATTATTCAAAAAATAATGTTTTACTGTCGCAAATTTTAAGTGCGCCAGGGATTGTCTTTTCTATAGTAAATTATTCAAAAAATAATTTTTTACTGTCGCAAATTTTAATTACGCCAGGGATTGCTTTTTCTATAGTAAATTATTCAAAAAATAATTTTTTACTGTCGCAAATTTTAAATACGCCAGGGATTGCCTTTTCTATAGTAAATTATTCAAAAAATAATTTTTTACTGTCGCAAATTTTAAATATCCCAGGGATTGCCTTTTCTATAGTAAATTTCTCACAAATTAATTTTTTACTGTCGCAAATTTTAAATACGCCAAGGATTGCCTTTTCTATAGTAAATTATTCAAAAAATAATTTTCTACTGTCGCAAATTTTAATTACGCCAGGGATTGCCTTTTCTATAGTAAATTATTCAAAAAATAATTTTCTACTGTCGCAAATTTTAATTACGCCAGGGATTGCCTTTTCTATAGTAAATTTCTCACAAATTAATTTTTTACTCTCGCAAATTTTAAATACCCCATGGATTGCCTTTTCTATAGTAAATTATTCAAAAAATAATTTTTTACTGTCGCAAATTTCAAATCCGCCAGGGATTGCCTTTTCTATAGTAAATTATTCAAAAAATAATTTTCTATTGTCGCAAATTTTAATTACGCCAGGGATTGCCTTTTCTATAGTAAATTATTCAAAAAATAATTTTATACTGTCGCAAATTTTAAGTGCTCCAGGGATTGCCTTTTCTATAGTAAATTATTCAAAAAATAATTTTCTACTGTCGCAAATTTTAATTACGCTAGGGATTGCCTTTTCTATAGTAAATTTCTCACAAATTAATTTTTTACTGTCGCAAATTTTAAATACACCAGGGATTGCCTTTTCTATAGTAAATTATTCAAAAAATAATTTTTTACTGTCGCAAATTTTAAATATCCCAGGGATTGCCTTTTCTATAGTAAATTTCTCACAAATTAATATTTTACGGTTGCAAATTTTAAATACGCCAGGTATTGCCTTTTCTATAGTAAATTATTCAAAAAATAATTTCTTACTGTCGCAAATTTCAAATCCGCCAGGGATTGACTTTTCTATAGTAAATTATTCAAAAAATAATTTTCTACTGTCGCAAATTTCAATTACGCCAGGGATTGCCTTTTCTATAGTAAATTATTCAAAAAATAATTTTCTACTGTCGCAAATTGTAATTGCGCCAGGGATTGCCTTTTCTATAGTAAATTATTCAAAAAATAATTTTCTACTGTCGCAAATTGTAATTGCGCCAGGGATTGCCTTTTCTATAGTAAATTATTCAAAAAATAATTTTTTACTGTCGCAAATTTTAATTACGCCAGGGATTGCCTTTTCTATAGTAAATTATTCAAAAAATAATTTTTTACTTTCGCAAATTTTAAGTGCGCCAGGGATTGCCTTTTCTACAGTAAATTATTCAAAAAATAATTTTGTACTGTCGAAAATTTTAATTACACCAGGGATTGCCTTTTCTATAGTAAGTTATTCAAAAAATAATTTTCTACTGTCGCAAATTTCAATTACGCCAGGGATTGCATTTTATATAGTAAATTATTCAAAAAATAATTTTTTACTGTCGCAAATTTTAATTACGCCAGGGATTGCCTTTTCTATAGTAAATTATTCAAAAAATAATTTTTTACTTTCGCAAATTTTAAGTGCGCCATGGATTGCCTTTTATATAGTAAATTATTCAAAAAATAATTTTTTACTGTCGCAAATTTTAATTACGCCAGGGATTGCCTTTTCTATAGTAAATTATTCAAAAATAATTTTTTACTGTCGCAAATTTTAAGTGCGCCATGGATTGCCTTTTCTATAGTAAATTATTCAAAAAATAAATTTTTACTGTCGCAAATTTTAATTACGCCAGGGATTGCCTTTTCTATAGTAAATTATTCAAAAAATAATTTTCTACTGTCGCAAATTTTAATTACGCCAGGGATTGCCTTTTCTATAGTAAATTATTCAAAAAATAATTTTCTACTGTCGCAAATTTCAATTACGCCAGGGATTGCCTTTTCTATAGTAAATTATTCAAAAAATAATTTTCTACTGTCGCAAATTGTAATTGCGCCAGGGATTGCCTTTTCTATAGTAAATTATTCAAAAAATAATTTTCTACTGTCGCAAATTGTAATTGCGCCAGGGATTGCCTTTTCTATAGTAAATTATTCAAAAAATAATTTTTTACTGTCGCAAATTTTAATTACGCCAGGGATTGCCTTTTCTATAGTAAATTATTCAAAAAATAATTTTTTACTTTCGCAAATTTTAAGTGCGCCAGGGATTGCCTTTTCTATAGTAAATTATTCAAAAAATAATTTTTTACTGTCGCAAATTTTAATTACGCCAGGGATTGCCTTTTCTATAGTAAATTATTCAAAAATAATTTTTTACTGTCGCAAATTTTAAGTGCGCCATGGATTGCCTTTTCTATAGTAAATTATTCAAAAAATAAATTTTTACTGTCGCAAATTTTAAATACGCCAGGGATTGCCTTTTCTATAGTAAATTATTCAAAAAATAATTTTCTACTGTCGAAAATTTTAATTACGCCAGGGATTGCCTTTTCTATAGTAAATTATTCAAAAAATAATTTTCTACTGTCGCAAATTGTAATTGCGCCAGGGATTGCCTTTTCTATAGTAAATTATTCAAAAAATAATTTTTTACTGTCCCAAATTTTAATTACGACAGGGATTGCCTTTTCTATAGTAAATTATTCAAAAAATAATTTTATACTGTCGCAAATTTTAATTACGCCAGGGATTGCCTTTTCTATAGTAAATTATTCAAAAAATAATTTTCTACTGTCGCAAATTTTAATTACGCCAGGGATTGCCTTTTCTATAGTAAATTATTCAAAAAATAATTTTCTACTGTCGCAATTTGTAATGGCGCCAGGGATTGCCTTTTCTATAGTAAATTATTCAAAAAATAATTTTTTACTGTCGCAAATTTTAATTACGCCAGGGATTGCCTTTTCTATAGTAAATTATTCAAAAAATAATTTTTTACTGTCGCAAATTTTAAGTGCGCCAGGGATTGCCTTTTCTATAGTAAATTATTCAAAAAATAATTTTTTACTGTCGCAAATATTAATTACGCCAGGGATTGCCTTTTCTATAGTAAATTATTCAAAAAATAATTTTTTATTGTCGCAAATTTTAAATACGCCAGGGATTGCCCTTTCTATAGTAAATTTTTCAAAAAATAATTTTTTACTGTCGCAAATTTTAAATATCCCAGGGATTGCCTTTTCTATAGTAAATTTCTCACAAATTAATTTTTTACTCTCGCAAATTTTAAATACGCCAGGGATTGCCTTTTCTATAGTAAATTATTCAAAAAATAATTTTCTACTGTCGCAAATTTTAATTACGCCAGGGATTGCATTTTCTATAGTAAATTATTCAAAAAATAATTTTCTACTGTCGCAAATTTTAATTACGCCAGGGATTGCCTTTTCTATAGTAAATTATTCAAAAAATAATTTTATACTGTCGCAAATTTTAATTACGCCAGAGATTGCCTTTTCTATAGTAAATTATTCAAAAAATAATTTTTTACTGTCGCAAATTTTAAATATCCCAGGGATTGCCTTTTCTATAGTAAATTTCTCACAAATTAATTTCTTACTGTCGCAAATTTTAAATACGCCAGGGATTGCCTTTTCTATAGTAAGTTATTCAAAAAATAATTTTTTAATGTCGCAAATTTTAAATATCCCAGGGATTGCCTTTTCTATAGCAAATTTCTCAAAAATTAATTTCTTACTGTCGCAAATTTTAAATACGCCAGGGATTGCCTTTTCTATAGTAAATTATTCAAAAAATAATTTTTTACTGTCGCAAATTTTAAATATCCCAGGGATTGCCTTTTCTGTAGCAAATTTCTCACAAATTAATTTCTTACTGTCGCAAATTTTAAATACGCCAGGGATTGCCTTTTCTATAGTAAATTACTCAAAAAATAATTTTCTACTGTCGCAAATTTTAATTACGCCAGGGATTGCCTTTTTATAGTAAATTCCTAACAAATTAATTTTTTACTGTCGCAAATTTTAAATACGCCAGGGATTGCCTTTTCTATAGTAAATTATTCAAAAAATAATTTTTTACTGTCGCAAATTTTAAGTGCGCCAGGGATTGCCTTTTCTATAGTAAATTATTCAAAAAATAATTTTTTACTGTCGCAAATTTTAATTACGCCAGGGATTGCCTTTTCTATAGTAAATTATTCAAAAAATAATATTCTACTGTCTCAAATTTTAATTCCGCCAGGCATTGCCTTTTCTATAGAAAATTATTCAAAAAATAATTTTTTACTGTCGCAAATTTTAAATACGCCAGGGATTGCCTTTTCTATAGTAAATTATTCAAAAAATAATTTTCTACTGTCGCAAATTTTAATTACGCCAGGGATTGCCTTTTCTATAGTAAATTATTCAAAATTAATTTTCTACTGTCGCAAATTGTAATTGCGCCAGGGATTGCCTTTTCTATAGTAAATTATTCAAAAAATAATTTTTTACTGTCGCAAAATTTAATTACGCCAGGGATTGCCTTTTCTATAGTAAATTATTCAAAAAATAATTTTATACTGTCCCAAATTTTAATTACGCCAGGGATTGCCTTTTCTATAGTAAATTATTCAAAAAATAATTTTCTACTGTCGCAAATTGTAATTGCGCCAGGGATTGCCTTTTCTATAGTAAATAATTCAAAAAATAATTTTTTACTGTCGCAAATTTTAATTACGCCAGGGATTGCCTTTTCTATAGTAAATTATTCAAAAAATAATTTTTTACTGTCGCAAATTTTAAGTGCGCCAGGGATTGCCTTTTCTATAGTAAATTATTCAAAAAATAATTTTTTACTGTCGCAAATTTTAATTACGGCAGGGATTGCCTTTTCTATAGTAAATTATTCAAAAAATAATTTTCTACTGTCACAAATTTAAACTACGCCAGGGATTGCCTTTTCTATAGTAAATTATTCAAAAAATAATTTTATACTGTCGCTAATTTTAATTACGCCAGGGATTGCCTTTTCTATAGTAAATTATTCAAAAAAATAATTTTTTACTGTCGCAAATTTTAAATACGCCAGGGATTGCCTTTTCTATAGTAAATTTTTCAAAAAATAATTTTTTACTGTCGCAAATTTTAAATATCCCAGGGATTGCCTTTTCTATAGTAAATTTCTCACAAATTAATTTTTTACTGTCGCAAATTTTAAATACGCCAGGGATTGCCTTTTCTATAGTAAATTATTCAAAAAATAATTTTCTACTGTCGCAAATTTTAATTACGCCAGGGATTGCCTTTTCTATAGTAAATTATTCAAAAAATAATTTTCTACTGTCGCAAATTTTAATTACGCCAGGGATTGCCTTTTCTATAGTAAAATATTCAAAAAATAATTTTATACTGTCGCAAATTTTAATTACGCCAGGGATTGCCTTTTCTATAGTAAATTATTCAAAAAATAATTTTTTACTGTCGCAAATTTTAAATATCCCAGGGATTGCCTTTTCTATAGTAAATTTCTCACACATTAATTTCTTACTGTCGCAAATTTTAAATACGCCTGGGATTGCCTTTTCTATAGTAAATTATTCAAAAAATAATTTTTTACTGTCGCAAATTTTAAATATCCCAGGGATTGCCTTTTCTATAGTAAATTTCTCACAAATTAATTTCTTACTGTCGCAAATTTTAAATACGCCAGGGATTGCCTTTTCTATAGTAAATTATTCAAAAAATAATTTTTTACTGTCGCAAATTTTAAATATCCGAGGGATTGCCTTTTCTATAGTAAATTTCTCACAAATTAATTTTTTACTGTCGCAAATTTTAAATACGCCAGGGATTGCCTTTTCTATAGTAAATTATTCAAAAAATAATTTTCAACTGTCGCAAATTTCAAATCCGCCAGGGATTGCCTTTTCTGTAGTAAATTATTCAAAAAATAATTTTCTACTGTCGCAAATTTTAATTACGCCAGGGATTGCCTTTTTATAGTAAATTTCTCACAAATTAATTTTTTACTGTCGCAAATTTTAAATACGCCAGGGATTGCCTTTTCTATAGTAAATTATTCAAAAAATAATTTTTTACTGTCGCAAATTTTAAATATCCCAGGGATTGCCTTTTCTATAGTAAATTATTCAAAAAATAATTTTCTACTCTCGCAAATTTTAATTACGCCAGGGATTGCCTTTTCTATAGTAAATTATTCAAAAAATAATTTTTTACTGTCGCAAATTTTAATTACGCCAGGGATTGCCTTCTCTATAGTAAATTATTCAAAAAATAATTTTTTACTGTCGCAAATTTTAAGTGCGCCAGGGATTGAATTTTCTATAGTAAATTATTCAAAAAATAATTTTTTACTGTCGCAAATTTTAAATACGCCAGGGATTGCCTTTTCTATAGTAAATTATTCAAAAAATAATTTTCTACTGTCGCAAATTTTAATTCCGCCAGGGATTGCCTTTTCTATAGTAAATTATTCAAAAAATAATTTTTTACTGTCGCAAATTTTAAATACGCCAGGGATTGCCTTTTCTATAGTAAATTATTCAAAAAATAATTTTCTACTGTCGCAAATTTTAATTACGCCAGGGATTGCCTTTTCTATGGTAAATTATTCAAAAAATAATTTTCTACTGTCGCAAATTTTAATTACGCCAGGGATTGCCTTTTCTATAGTAAATTATTCAAAAAATAATTTTCTACTGCCGCAAATTTTAATTACGCCAGGGATTGCCTTTTCTATAGTAAATTATTCAAAAAATAATTTTATACTGTCGCAAATTTTAATTACGCCAGGGATTGCCTTTTCTATAGTAAATTATTCAAAAAATAATTTTTTACTGTCGCAAATTTTAAATATCCCAGGGATTGCCTTTTCTATAGTAAATTTCTCACAAATTAATTTCTTACTGTCGCAAATTTTAAATACGCCAGGGATTGCTTTTCTATAGTAAATTATTCAGAAAATAATTTTTTTCTGTCGCAAATTTTAATTACGCCAGGGATTGCCTTTTCTATAGTAAATTATTCAAAAAATAATATTCTACTGTCGCAAATTTTAATTCCGCCAGGCATTGCCTTTTCTATAGAAAATTATTCAAAAAATAATTTTTTACTGTCGCAAATTTTAAATACGCCAGGGATTGCCTTTTCTATAGTAAATTATTCAAAAAATAATTTTTTACTGTCGCAAATTTTAAATACGCCAGGGATTGCCCTTTCTATAGTAAATTTTTCAAAAAATAATTTTTTACTGTCGCAAATTTTAAATATCCCAGGGATTGCCTTTTCTATAGTAAATTTCTCACAAATTAATTTTTTACTCTCGCAAATTTTAAATACGCCAGGGATTGCCTTTTCTATAGTAAATTATTCAAAAAATAATTTTCTACTGTCGCAAATTTTAATTACGCCAGGGATTGCATTTTCTATAGTAAATTATTCAAAAAATAATTTTCTACTGTCGCAAATTTTAATTACGCCAGGGATTGCCTTTTCTATAGTAAATTATTCAAAAAATAATTTTATACTGTCGCAAATTTTAATTACGCCAGGGATTGCCTTTTCTATAGTAAATTATTCAAAAAATAATTTTTTACTGTCGCAAATTTTAAATATCCCTGGGATTGCCTTTTCTATAGTAAATTTCTCACAAATTAATTTCTTACTGTCGCAAATTTTAAATACGCCAGGGATTGCCTTTTCTATAGTAAGTTATTCAAAAAATAATTTTTTAATGTCGCAAATTTTAAATATCCCAGGGATTGCCTTTTCTATAGCAAATTTCTCAAAAATTAATTTCTTACTGTCGCAAATTTTAAATACGCCAGGGATTGCCTTTTCTATAGTAAATTATTCAAAAAATAATTTTTTACTGTCGCAAATTTTAAATATCCCAGGGATTGCCTTTTCTGTAGCAAATTTCTCACAAATTAATTTCTTACTGTCGCAAATTTTAAATACGCCAGGGATTGCCTTTTCTATAGTAAATTACTCAAAAAATAATTTTCTACTGTCGCAAATTTTAATTACGCCAGGGATTGCCTTTTTATAGTAAATTCCTCACAAATTAATTTTTTACTGTCGCAAATTTTAAATACGCCAGGGATTGCCTTTTCTATAGTAAATTATTCAAAAAATAATTTTTTACTGTCGCAAATTTTAAGTGCGCCAGGGATTGCCTTTTCTATAGTAAATTATTCAAAAAATAATTTTTTACTGTCGCAAATTTTAATTACGCCAGGGATTGCCTTTTCTATAGTAAATTATTCAAAAAATAATATTCTACTGTCGCAAATTTTAATTCCGCCAGGCATTGCCTTTTCTATAGAAAATTATTCAAAAAATAATTTTTTACTGTCGCAAATTTTAAATACGCCAGGGATTGCCTTTTCTATAGTAAATTATTCAAAAAATAATTTTCTACTGTCGCAAATTTTAATTACGCCAGGGATTGCCTTTTCTATAGTAAATTATTCAAAATTAATTTTCTACTGTCGCAAATTGTAATTGCGCCAGGGATTGCCTTTTCTATAGTAAATTATTCAAAAAATAATTTTTTACTGTCGCAAAATTTAATTACGCCAGGGATTGCCTTTTCTATAGTAAATTATTCAAAAAATAATTTTATACTGTCCCAAATTTTAATTACGCCAGGGATTGCCTTTTCTATAGTAAATTATTCAAAAAATAATTTTCTACTGTCGGAAATTGTAATTGCGCCAGGGATTGCCTTTTCTATAGTAAATAATTCAAAAAATAATTTTTTACTGTCGCAAATTTTAATTACGCCAGGGATTGCCTTTTCTATAGTAAATTATTCAAAAAATAATTTTTTACTGTCGCAAAATTTAATTACGCCAGGGATTGCCTTTTCTATAGTAAATTATTCAAAAAATAATTTTATACTGTCCCAAATTTTAATTACGCCAGGGATTGCCTTTTCTATAGTAAATTATTCAAAAAATAATTTTCTACTGTCGGAAATTGTAATTGCGCCAGGGATTGCCTTTTCTATAGTAAATAATTCAAAAAATAATTTTTTACTGTCGCAAATTTTAATTACGCCAGGGATTGCCTTTTCTATAGTAAATTATTCAAAAAATAATTTTTTACTGTCGCAAATTTTAAGTGCGCCAGGGATTGCCTTTTCTATAGTAAATTATTCAAAAAATAATTTTTTACTGTCGCAAATTTTAATTACGGCAGGGATTGCCTTTTCTATAGTAAATTATTCAAAAAATAATTTTCTACTGTCACAAATTTAAACTACGCCAGGGATTGCCTTTTCTATAGTAAATTATTCAAAAAATAATTTTATACTGTCGCTAATTTTAATTACGCCAGGGATTGCCTTTTCTATAGTAAATTATTCAAAAAAATAATTTTTTACTGTCGCAAATTTTAAATACGCCAGGGATTGCCTTTTCTATAGTAAATTTTTCAAAAAATAATTTTTTACTGTCGCAAATTTTAAATATCCCAGGGATTGCCTTTTCTATAGTAAATTTCTCACAAATTAATTTTTTACTGTCGCAAATTTTAAATACGCCAGGGATTGCCTTTTCTATAGTAAATTATTCAAAAAATAATTTTCTACTGTCGCAAATTTTAATTACGCCAGGGATTGCCTTTTCTATAGTAAATTATTCAAAAAATAATTTTCTACTGTCGCAAATTTTAATTACGCCAGGGATTGCCTTTTCTATAGTAAATTATTCAAAAAATAATTTTATACTGTCGCAAATTTTAATTACGCCAGGGATTGCCTTTTCTATAGTAAATTATTCAAAAAATAATTTTTTACTGTGGCAAATTTTAAATATCCCAGGGATTGCCTTTTCTATAGTAAATTTCTCACACATTAATTTCTTACTGTCGCAAATTTTAAATACGCCAGGGATTGCCTTTTCTATAGTAAATTATTCAAAAAATAATTTTTTACTGTCGCAAATTTTAAATATCCCAGGGATTGCCTTTTCTATAGTAAATTTCTCACAAATTAATTTCTTACTGTCGCAAATTTTAAATACGCCAGGGATTGCCTTTTCTATAGTAAATTATTCAAAAAATAATTTTTTACTGTCGCAAATTTTAAATATCCGAGGGATTGCCTTTTCTATAGTAAATTTCTCACAAATTAATTTTTTATTGTCGCAAATTTTAAATACGCCAGGGATTGCCTTTTCTATAGTAAATTATTCAAAAAATAATTTTTTACTGTCGCAAATTTTAAATCCGCCAGGGATTGCCTTTTCTGTAGTAAATTATTCAAAAAATAATTTTCTACTGTCGCAAATTTTAATTACGCCAGGGATTGCCTTTTTATAGTAAATTTCTCACAAATTAATTTTTTACTGTCGCAAATTTTAAATACGCCAGGGATTGCCTTTTCTATAGTAAATTATTCAAAAAATAATTTTTTACTGTCGCAAATTTTAAATATCCCAGGGATTGCCTTTTCTATAGTAAATTATTCAAAAAATAATTTTCTACTGTCGCAAATTTTAATTACGCCAGGGATTGCCTTTTCTATAGTAAATTATTCAAAAAATAATTTTTTACTGTCGCAAATTTTAATTACGCCAGGGATTGCCTTCTCTATAGTAAATTATTCAAAAAATAATTTTTTACTGTCGCAAATTTTAAGTGCGCCAGGGATTGCCTTTTCTATAGTAAATTATTCAAAAAATAATTTTTTACTGTCGCAAATTTTAAATACGCCAGGGATTGCCTTTTCTATAGTAAATTATTCAAAAAATAATTTTCTACTGTCGCAAATTTTAATTCCGCTAGGGATTGCCTTTTCTATAGTAAATTATTCAAAAAATAATTTTTTACTGTCGCAAATTTTAAATACGCCAGGGATTGCCTTTTCTATAGTAAATTATTCAAAAAATAATTTTCTACTGTCGCAAATTTTAATTACGCCAGGGATTGCCTTTTCTATAGTAAATTATTCAAAAAATAATTTTTACTGTCGCAAATTGTAATTGCGCCAGGGATTGCCTTTTCTATAGTAAATTATTCAAAAAATAATTTTTTACTGTCGCAAATTTTAATTACGCCAGGGATTGCCTTTTCTATGGTAAATTATTCAAAAAATAATTTTCTACTGTCGCAAATTTTAATTACGCCAGGGATTGCCTTTTCTATAGTAAATTATTCAAAAAATAATTTTCTACTGCCGCAAATTTTAATTACGCCAGGGATTGCCTTTTCTATAGTAAATTATTCAAAAAATAATTTTATACTGTCGCAAATTTTAATTACGCCAGGGATTGCCTTTTCTATAGTAAATTATTCAAAAAATAATTTTTTACTGTCGCAAATTTTAAATATCCCAGGGATTGCCTTTTCTATAGTAAATTTCTCACAAATTAATTTCTTACTGTCGCAAATTTTAAATACGCCAGGGATTGCCTTTTCTATAGTAAATTATTCAGAAAATAATTTTTTTCTGTCGCAAATTTTAATTACGCCAGGGATTGCCTTTTCTATAGTAAATTATTCAAAAAATAATATTCTACTGTCGCAAATTTTAATTCCGCCAGGCATTGCCTTTTCTATAGAAAATTATTCAAAAAATAATTTTTTACTGTCGCAAATTTTAAATACGCCAGGGATTGCCTTTTCTATAGTAAATTATTCAAAAAATAATTTTCTACTGTCGCAAATTTTAATTACGCCAGGGATTGCCTTTTCTATAGTAAATTATTCAAAAAATAATTTTCTACTGTCGCAAATTTTAATTCCGCCAGGGATTGCCTTTTCTATAGTAAATTATTCAAAAAATAATTTTTTACTGTCGCAAATTTTAAATACGCCAGGGATTGCCTTTTCTATAGTAAATTATTCAAAAAATAATTTTCTACTGTCGCAAATTTTAATTACGCCAGGGATTGCCTTTTCTATAGTAAATTATTCAAAAAATAATTTTTACTGTCGCAAATTGTAATTGCGCCAGGGATTGCCTTTTCTATAGTAAATTATTCAAAAAATAATTTTTTACTGTCGCAAATTTTAATTACGCCAGGGATTGCCTTTTCTATGGTAAATTATTCAAAAAATAATTTTCTACTGTCGCAAATTTTAATTACGCCAGGGATTGCCTTTTCTATAGTAAATTATTCAAAAAATAATTTTCTACTGCCGCAAATTTTAATTACGCCAGGGATTGCCTTTTCTATAGTAAATTATTCAAAAAATAATTTTATACTGTCGCAAATTTTAATTACGCGAGGGATTGCCTTTTCTATAGTAAATTATTCAAAAAATAATTTTCTACTGTCGCAAATTTTAATTACGCCAGGGATTGCCTTTTCTATAGTAAATTATTCAAAAATTAATTTCTTACTGTCGCAAATTTTAAATACGCCAGGGATTGCCTTTTCTATAGTAAATTATTCAGAAAATAATTTTTTTCTGTCGCAAATTTTAATTACGCCAGGGATTGCCTTTTCTATAGTAAATTATTCAAAAAATAATATTCTACTGTCGCAAATTTTAATTCCGCCAGGCATTGCCTTTTCTATAGAAAATTATTCAAAAAATAATTTTTTACTGTCGCAAATTTTAAATACGCCAGGGATTGCCTTTTCTATAGTAAATTATTCAAAAAATAATTTTCTACTGTCGCAAATTTTAATTACGCCAGGGATTGCCTTTTCTATAGTAAATTATTCAAAAAATAATTTTCTACT
Organism: Dioctria linearis; assembly: GCA_963930735.1. NCBI lineage: Eukaryota > Metazoa > Arthropoda > Insecta > Diptera > Asilidae > Dioctria > Dioctria linearis. The sequence continues at coordinate 96,022 of CAWVNZ010002825.1, read as the reverse complement.
GTCGCAAATTGTAATTGCGCCAGGGATTGCCTTTTCTATAGTAAATTATTCAAAAAATAATTTTTTACTGTCGCAAAATTTAATTACGCCAGGGATTGCCTTTTCTATAGTAAATTATTCAAAAAATAATTTTATACTGTCGCAAATTTTAATTACGCCAGGGATTGCTTTTTCTATAGTAAATTTCTCACAAATTAATTTCTTACTGTCGCAAATTTTAAATACGCCAGGGATTGCCTTTTCTATAGTAAATTATTCAAAAAATAATTTTTTAATGTCGCAAATTTTAAATATCCCAGGGATTGCCTTTTCTATAGCAAATTTCTCAAAAATTAATTTCTTACTGTCGCAAATTTTAAATACGCCAGGGTTTGCCTTTTCTATAGTAAATTATTCAAAAAATAATTTTTTACTGTCGCAAATTTTAAATATCCCAGGGATTGCCTTTTCTATAGCAAATTTCTCACAAATTAATTTCTTACTGTCGCAAATTTTAAATACGCCAGGGATTGCCTTTTCTATAGTAAATTACTCAAAAAATAATTTTCTACTGTCGCAAATTTTAATTACGCCAGGGATTGCCTTTTTATAGTAAATTTCTCACAAATTAATTTTTTACTGTCGCAAATTTTAAATACGCCAGGGATTGCCTTTTCTATAGTAAATTATTCAAAAAATAATTTTTTACTGTCGCAAATTTTAAGTGCGCCAGGGATTGCCTTTTCTATAGTAAATTATTCAAAAAATAATTTTTTACTGTCGCAAATTTTAACTACGCCAGGGATTGCCTTTTCTATAGTAAATTATTCAAAAAATAATATTCTACTGTCGCAAATTTTAATTCCGCCAGGCATTGCCTTTTCTATAGAAAATTATTCAAAAAATAATTTTTTACTGTCGCAAATTTTAAATACGCCAAGGATTGCCTTTTCTATAGTAAATTATTCAAAAAATAATTTTCTACTGTCGCAAATTTTAATTACGCCAGGGATTGCCTTTTCTATAGTAAATTATTCAAAAAATAATTTTCTACTGTCGCAAATTGTAATTGCGCCAGGGATTGCCTTTTCTATAGTAAATTATTCAAAAAATAATTTTTTACTGTCGCAAAATTTAATTACGCCAGGGATTGCCTTTTCTATAGTAAATTATTCAAAAAATAATTTTATACTGTCCCAAATTTTAATTACGCCAGGGATTGCCTTTTCTATAGTAAATTATTCAAAAAATAATTTTCTACTGTCGCAAATTGTAATTGCGCCAGGGATTGCCTTTTCTATAGTAAATAATTCAAAAAATAATTTTTTACTGTCGCAAATTTTAATTACGCCAGGGATTGCCTTTTCTATAGTAAATTATTCAAAAAATAATTTTTTACTGTCGCAAATTTTAAGTGCGCCAGGGATTGCCTTTTCTATAGTAAATTATTCAAAAAATAATTTTTTACTGTCGCAAATTTTAATTACGGCAGGGATTGCCTTTTCTATAGTAAATTATTCAAAAAATAATTTTCTATTGTCACAAATTTAAACTACGCCAAGGATTGCCTTTTCTATAGTAAATTATTCAAAAAATAATTTTATACTGTCGCAAATTTTAAATACGCCAGGGATTGCCTTTTCTATAGTAAATTACTCAAAAAATAATTTTCTACTGTCGCAAATTTTAATTACGCCAGGGATTGCCTTTTTATAGTAAATTTCTCACAAATAAATTTTTTACTGTCGCAAATTTTAAATACGCCAGGGATTGCCTTTTCTATAGTAAATTATTCAAAAAATAATTTTTTACTGTCGCACATTTTAAGTGCGCCACGGATTGCCTTTTCTATAGTAAATTATTCAAAAAATAATTTTTTACTGTCGCAAATTTTAATTACGCCAGGGATTGCCTTTTCTATAGTAAATTATTCAAAAAATAATATTCTACTGTCGCAAATTTTAATTCCGCCAGGCATTGCCTTTTCTATAGAAAATTATTCAAAAAATAATTTTTTACTGTCGCAAATTTTAAATACGCCAGGGATTGCCTTTTCTATAGTAAATTATTCAAAAAATAATTTTCTACTGTCGCAAATTTTAATTACGCCAGGGATTGCCTTTTCTATAGTAAATTATTCAAAAAATAATTTTCTACTGTCGCAAATTGTAATTGCGCCAGGGATTGCCTTTTCTATAGTAAATTATTCAAAAAATAATTTTTTACTGTCGCAAAATTTAATTAGGCCAGGGATTGCCTTTTCTATAGTAAATTATTCAAAAAATAATTTTATACTGTCCCAAATTTTAATTACGCCAGGGATTGCCTTTTCTATAGTAAATTATTCAAAAAATAATTTTCTACTGTCGCAAATTGTAATTGCGCCAGGGATTGCCTTTTCTATAGTAAATAATTCAAAAAATAATTTTTTACTGTCGCAAATTTTAATTACGCCAGGGATTGCCTTTTCTATAGTAAATTATTCAAAAAATAATTTTTTACTGTCGCAAATTTTAAGTGCGCCAGGGATTGCCTTTTCTATAGTAAATTATTCAAAAAATAATTTTTTACTGTCGCAAATTTTAATTACGGCAGGGAATGCCTTTTCTATAGTAAATTATTCAAAAAATAATTTTCTACTGTCACAAATTTAAACTACGCCAGGGATTGCCTTTTCTATAGTAAATTATTCAAAAAATAATTTTATACTGTCGCAAATTTTAATTACGCCAGGGATTGCCTTTTCTATAGTAAATTATTCAAAAAAATAATTTTTTACTGTCGCAAATTTTAAATACGCCAGGGATTGCCTTTTCTATAGTAAATTTTTCAAAAAATAATTTTTTACTGTCGCAAATTTTAAATATCCCAGGGATTGCCTTTTCTATAGTAAATTTCTCACAAATTAATTTTTTACTGTCGCAAATTTTAAATACGCCAGGGATTGCCTTTTCTATAGTAAATTATTCAAAAAATAATTTTCTACTGTCGCAAATTTTAATTACGCCAGGGATTGCCTTTTCTATAGTAAATTATTCAAAAAATAATTTTCTACTGTCGCAAATTTTAATTACGCCAGGGATTGACTTTTCTATAGTAAATTATTCAAAAAATAATTTTATACTGTCGCAAATTTTAATTACGCCAGGGATTGCCTTTTCTATAGTAAATTATTCAAAAAATAATTTTTTACTGTCGCAAATTTTAAATATCCCAGGGATTGCCTTTTCTATAGTAAATTTCTCACACATTAATTTCTTACTGTCGCAAATTTTAAATACGCCAGGGATTGCCTTTTCTATAGTAAATTATTCAAAAAATAATTTTTTACTGTCGCAAATTTTAATTGCGCCAGGGATTGCCTTTTCTATAGTAAATTATTCAAAAAATAATTTTATACTGTCGCAAATTTTAATTACGCCAGGGATTGCCTTTTCTATAGTAAATTATTCAAAAAATAATTTTTTACTGTCGCAAATTTTAAATATCCGAGGGATTGCCTTTTCTATAGTAAATTTCTCACAAATTAATTTTTTACTGTCGCAAATTTTAAATACGCCAGGGATTGCCTTTTCTATAGTAAATTATTCAAAAAATAATTTTTTACTGTCGCAAATTTCAAATCCGCCAGGGATTGCCTTTTCTGTAGTAAATTATTCAAAAAATAATTTTCTACTGTCGCAAATTTTAATTACGCCAGGGATTGCCTTTTTATAGTAAATTTCTCACAAATGAATTTTTTACTGTCGCAAATTTTAAATACGCCAGGGATTGCCTTTTCTATAGTAAATTATTCAAAAAATAATTTTTTACTGTCGCAAATTTTAAATATCCCAGGGATTGCCTTTTCTATAGTAAATTATTCAAAAAATAATTTTCTACTGTCGCAAATTTTAATTACGCCAGGGATTGCCTTTTCTATAGTAAATTATTCAAAAAATAATTTTTTACTGTCGCAAATTTTAATTACGCCAGGGATTGCCTTCTCTATAGTAAATTATTCAAAAAATAATTTTTTACTGTCGCAAATTTTAAGTGCGCCAGGGATTGCCTTTTCTATAGTAAATTATTCAAAAAATAATTTTTTACTGTCGCAAATTTTAAATACGCCAGGGATTGCCTTTTCTATAGTAAATTATTCAAAAAATAATTTTCTACTGTCGCAAATTTTAATTCCACCAGGGATTGCCTTTTCTATAGTAAATTATTCAAAAAATAATTTTTTGCTGTCGCAAATTTTAAATACGCCAGGGATTGCCTTTTCTATAGTAAATTATTCAAAAAATAATTTTCTACTGTCGCAAATTTTAATTACGCCAGGGATTGCCTTTTCTATAGTAAATTATTCAAAAAATAATTTTCTACTGTCGCAAATTGTAATTACGCCAGGGATTGCCTTTTCTATAGTAAATTATTCAAAATAAAATTTTTTACTGTCGCAAATTTTAATTACGCCAGGGATTGCCTTTTCTATAGTAAATTATTCAAAAAATAATTTTATACTGTCCCAAATTTTAATTACGCCAGGGATTGCCTTTTCTAGAGTAAATTATTCAAAAAATAATTTTCTACTGTCGCAAATTGTAATTGCGCCAGGGATTGCCTTTTCTATAGTAAATTATTCAAAAAATAATTTTATACTGTCGCAAATTTTAATTACGCCAGGGATTGCCTTTTCTATAGTAAATTATTCAAAAAATAATTTTTTAATGTCGCAAATTTTAAGTGCGCCAGGGATTGCCTTTTCTATAGTAAATTATTCAAAAAATAATTTTTTACTGTCGCAAATTTTAATTACGCCAGGGATTGCCTTTTCTATAGTAAATTATTCAAAAAATAATTTTCTACTCTCGCAAATTTTAACTACGCCAGGGATTGCCTTTTCTATAGTAAATTATTCAAAAAATAATTTCATACTGTCGCAAATTTTAATTACGCCAGGGATTGCCTTTTCTATAGTAAATTATTCAAAAAATAATTTTTTACTGTCGCAAATTTTAAATATCCCAGGGATTGCCTTTTCTATAGTAAATTTCTCACAAATTAATTTCTTACTGTCGCAAATTTTAAATACGCCAGGGATTGCCTTTTCTATAGTAAATTTTTCAAAAAATAATTTTTTACTGTCGAAAATTTTAAATATCCCAGGGATTGCCTTTTCTATAGTAAATTTCTCACAAATTAATTTCTTACTGTCGCAAATTTTAAATACGCCAGGGATTGCCTTTTCTATAGTAAATTATTCAAAAAATAAGTTTTTATTGTCGCAAATTTTAAATATCAAAGGGATTGCCTTTTCTATAGCAAATTTCTCACAAATTAATTTCTTACTGTAGCAAATTTTAAATACGCCAGGGATTGCCTTTTCTATAGTAAATTATTCAAAAAATAATTTTCTACTGTCGCAAATTTTAATTACGCCAGGGATTGCCTTTTTATAGTAAATTTCTCACAAATTAATTTTTTACTGTCGCAAATTTTAAATACGCCAGGGAATGCCTTTTCTATAGTAAATTATTCAAAAAATAATTTTTTACTGTCGCAAATTTTAAGTGCGCCAGGGATTGCCTTTTCTATAGTAAATTATTCAAAAAATAATTTTTTACTGTCGCAAATTTTAATTACGCCAGGGATTGCCTTTTCTATAGTAAATTATTCAAAAAATAATTTTCTACTGTCGCAAATTTTAACTACGCCAGGGATTGCCTTCTCTATAGTAAATTATTCAAAAAATAATTTTTTACTGTCACAAATTTTAAGTGCGCCAGGGATTGCCTTTTCTATAGTAAATTATTCATAAAATAATTTTTTACTGTCGCAAATTTTAAATACGCCAGGGATTGCATTTTCTATAGTAAATTATTCAAAAAATAATTTTCTACTGTCGCAAATTTTAATTCCGCCAGGGATTGCCTTTTCTATAGTAAATTATTCAAAAAATAATTTTTTACTGTCGCAAATTTTAAATACGCCAGGGATTGCCTTTTCTATAGTAAATTATTCAAAAAATAATTTTCTACTGTCGCAAATTTTAATTACGCCAGGGATTGCCTTTTCTATAGTAAATTATTCAAAAAATAATTTTCTACTGTCGCAAATTGTAATTGCGCCAGGGATTGCCTTTTCTATAGTAAATTATTCAAAAAATAATTTTTTACTGTCGCAAATTTTAATTACTCCAGGGATTGCCTTTTCTATAGTAAATTATTCAAAAAATAATTTTATACTGTCCCAAATTTTAATTACGCCAGGGATTGCCTTTTCTATAGTAAATTATTCAAAAAATTATTTTCTACTGTCGCAAATTGTAATTGCGCCAGGGATTGCCTTTTCTATAGTAAATTATTCAAAAAATAATTTTTTACTGTCGCAAATTTTAATTACACCAGGGATTGCCTTTTCTATAGTAAATTATTCAAAAAATAATTTTTTACTGTCGCAAATTTTAAGTGCGCCAGGGATTGCCTTTTCTATAGTAAATTATTCAAAAAATAATTTTTTACTGTCGCAAATTTTAATTACGCCAGGGATTGCCTTTTCTATAGTAAATTATTCAAAAAATAATTTTCTACTGTCGCAAATTTTAACTACGCCAGGGATTGCCTTCTCTATAGTAAATTATTCAAAAAATAATTTTATACTGTCGCAAATTTTAATTACGCCAGGGATTGCCTTTTCTATAGTAAATTATTCAAAAAATAATTTTTTACTGTCGCAAATTTTAAATATCCCAGGGATTGCCTTTTCTATAGTAAATTTCAAACAAATTAATTTCTTACTGTCGCAAATTTTAAATACGCCAGGGATTGCCTTTTCTATAGTAAATTATTCAAAAAATAATTTTTTACTGTCGAAAATTTTAAATATCCCAGGGATTGCCTTTTCTATAGTAAATTATTCAAAAAATAATTTTCTACTGTCGCAAATTTTAATTACGCCAGGGATTGCCTTTTCTATAGTAAATTATTCAATAAATAATTTTCTACTGTCGCAAATTGTAATTGCGCCAGGAATTGCCTTTTCTATAGTAAATTATTCAAAAAATAATTTTTTACTGTCGCAAATTTTAATTACGCCAGGGATTGCCTTTTCTATAGTAAATTATTCAAAAAAAAATTTTATATTGTCCCAAATTTTAATTACGCCAGGGATTGCCTTTTCTATAGTAAATTATTCAAAAAATAGTTTTCTACTGTCGCAAATTGTAATTGCGCCAGGGATTGCCGTTTCTATAGTAAATTATTCAAAAAATAATTTTTTACTGTCGCAAATTTTAATTACGCCAGGGATTGCCTTTTCTATAGTAAATTATTCAAAAAATAATTTTCTACTGTCGCAAATTTTAATTACGCCAGGGATTGCCTTTTCTATAGTAAATTATTCAAAAAATAATTTTATACTGTCGCAAATTGTAATTGCGCCAGGGATTGCCTTTTCTATAGTAAATTATTCAAAAAATAATTTTTTACTGTCGCAAATTTTAATTACTCCAGGGATTGCCTTTTCTATAGTAAATTATTCAAAAAATAATTTTATACTGTCCCAAATTTTAATTACGCCAGGGATTGCCTTTTCTATAGTAAATTATTCAAAAAATTATTTTCTACTGTCGCAAATTGTAATTGCGCCAGGGATTGCCTTTTCTATAGTAAATTATTCAAAAAATAATTTTTTACTGTCGCAAATTTTAATTACACCAGGGATTGCCTTTTCTATAGTAAATTATTCAAAAAATAATTTTTTACTGTCGCAAATTTTAAGTGCGCCAGGGATTGCCTTTTCTATAGTAAATTATTCAAAAAATAATTTTTTACTGTCGCAAATTTTAATTACGCCAGGGATTGCCTTTTCTATAGTAAATTATTCAAAAAATAATTTTCTACTGTCGCAAATTTTAACTACGCCAGGGATTGCCTTCTCTATAGTAAATTATTCAAAAAATAATTTTATACTGTCGCAAATTTTAATTACGCCAGGGATTGCCTTTTCTATAGTAAATTATTCAAAAAATAATTTTTTACTGTCGCAAATTTTAAATATCCCAGGGATTGCCTTTTCTATAGTAAATTTCAAACAAATTAATTTCTTACTGTCGCAAATTTTAAATACGCCAGGGATTGCCTTTTCTATAGTAAATTATTCAAAAAATAATTTTTTACTGTCGAAAATTTTAAATATCCCAGGGATTGCCTTTTCTATAGTAAATTATTCAAAAAATAATTTTCTACTGTCGCAAATTTTAATTACGCCAGGGATTGCCTTTTCTATAGTAAATTATTCAATAAATAATTTTCTACTGTCGCAAATTGTAATTGCGCCAGGAATTGCCTTTTCTATAGTAAATTATTCAAAAAATAATTTTTTACTGTCGCAAATTTTAATTACGCCAGGGATTGCCTTTTCTATAGTAAATTATTCAAAAAAAAATTTTATACTGTCCCAAATTTTAATTACGCCAGGGATTGCCTTTTCTATAGTAAATTATTCAAAAAATAATTTTCTACTGTCGCAAATTGTAATTGCGCCAGGGATTGCCTTTTCTATAGTAAATTATTCAAAAAATAATTTTTTACTGTCGCAAATTTTAATTACGCCAGGGATTGCCTTTTCTATAGTAAATTATTCAAAAAATAATTTTTTACTGTCGCAAATTTTAAGTGCGCCAGGGATTACCTTTTCTATAGTAAATTATTCAAAAAATAATTTTTTACTGTCGCAAATTTTAATTACGCCAGGGATTGCCTTTTCTATAGTAAATTATTCAAAAAATAATTTTCTACTGTCGCAAATTTTAACTACGCCAGGGATTGCCTTTTCTATAGTAAATTATTCAAAAAATAATTTTATACTGTCGCAAATTTTAATTACGCCAGGGATTGCCTTTTCTATAGTAAATTATTCAAAAAATAATTTTTTACTCTTGCAAATTTTAAATATCCCAGGGATTGCCTTTTCTATAGTAAATTTCTCACAAATTAATTTCTTACTGTCGCAAATTTTAAATACGCCAGGGATAGCCTTTTCTATAGTAAATTATTCAAAAAATAATTTTTTACTGTCGAAAATTTTAATTACGCCAGGGATTGCCTTTTCTATAGTAAATTATTCAAAAAATAATTTTCTACTGTCGCAAATTTTAACTACGCCAGGGATTGCCTTTTCTATAGTAAATTATTCAAAAAATAATTTTATACTGTCGCAAATTTTAATTACGCCAGGTATTGCCTTTTCTATAGTAAATTATTCAAAAAATAATTTTTTACTGTCGCAAATTTTAAATATCCCAGGGATTGCCTTTTCTGTAGTAAATTTCTCACAAATTAATTTCTTACTGTCGCAAATTTTAAATACGCCAGGGATTGCCTTTTCTATAGTAAATTATTCAAAAAATAATTTTTTACTCTTGCAAATTTTAAATATCCCAGGGATTGCCTTTTCTACCTTTTCTATAGTAAATTTCTCACAAATTAATTTCTTACTGTCGCAAATTTTAAATACGCCAGGGATTGCCTTTTCTATAGTAAATTATTCAAAAAATAATTTTTTACTGTCGAAAATTTTAATTACGCCAGGGATTGCCTTTTCTATAGTAAATTATTCAAAAAATAATTTTCTACTGTCGCAAATTGTAATTGCGCCAGGGATTGCCTTTTTTATAGTAAATTATTCAAAAAATAATTTTTTACTGTCGCAAATTTTAATTACGCCAGGGATTGCCTTTTCTATAGTAAATTATCCAAAAAATAATTTTTACTGTCGAAAATTTTAAATATGCCAGGGATTGCCTTTTCTATAGTAAATTATTCAAAAAATAATTTTCTACTGTCGCAAATTTTAATTACGCCAGGGATTGCCTTTTCTATAGTAAATTATTCAAAAAATAATTTTCTACTGTCGCAAATTGTAATTGCGCCAGGGATTGCCTTTTCTATAGTAAATTATTCAAAAAATAATTTTTTACTGTCGCAAATTTTAACTACGCCAGGGATTGCCTTTTCTATAGTAAATTATTCAAAAAATAATTTTATACTGTCCCAAATTTTAATTACGCCAGGGATTGCCTTTTCTATAGTAAATTATTCAAAAAATAATTTTCTACTGTCGCAAATTGTAATTGCGCCAGGGATTGCCTTTTCTATAGTAAATTATTCAAAAAATAATTTTTTACTGTCGCAAATTTTAATTACGCCAGGGATTGCCTTTTCTATAGTAAATTATTCAAAAAATATTTTTTTACTGTCGCAAATTTTAAGTGCGCCAGGGATTGCCTTTTCTATAGTAAATTATTCAAAAAATAATTTTTTACTGTCGCAAATTTTAATTACGCCAGGGATTGCCTTTTCTATAGTAAATTATTCAAAAAATAATTTTCTACTGTCGCAAATTTTAACTACGCCAGGGATTGCCTTTTCTATAGTAAATTATTCAAAAAATAATTTTATACTGTCGCAAATTTTAACTACGCCAGGGATTGCCTTTTCTATAGTAAATTATTCAAAAAATAATTTTTTACTGTCGCAAATTTTAAATATCCCAGGGATTGCCTTTTCTATAGTAAATTTCTCACAAATTATTTTCTTATTGTCGCAAATTTTAATTACGCCAGGGATTCCCTTTTCTATAGTAAATTATTCAAAAAATAATTTTTTACTGTCGAAAATTTTAAATATCCCAGGGATTGCCTTTTCTATAGTAAATTTCTCACAAATTAATTTCTTACTGTCGCAAATTTTAAATACGCCAGGGATTGCCTTTTCTATAGTAAATTATTCAAAAAATAATTTTTTACTGTCGCAAATTTTAAATATCCCAGGGATTGCCTTTTCTATAGTAAATTTCTCACAAATTAATTTCTTACTGTCGCAAATTTTAAATACGCCAGGGATTGCCTTTTCTATAGTAAATTATTCAAACAATAATTTTGTACTGTCGCAAATTTTAAATTGCCTTTTCTATAGTAAATTTCTCACAAATTAATTTTTTACTGTCGCAAATTTTAAATACGCCAGGGATTGCCTTTTCTATAGTAAATTATTCAAAAAATAATTTTTTACTATCGCAAATTTCAAATCCGCTAGGGATTGCCTTTTCTATAGTAAATTTTGCAAAAAATAATTTTCTACTGTCGCAAATTTTAATTACGCCAGGGATTGCCTTTTCTATAGTAAATTTCTCACAAATTAATTTTTTACTGTCGCAAATTTTAATTGCGCCAGGGATTGCCTTTTCAGTAGTAAATTATTCAAAAAATAATTTTATACTGTCGCAATTTTTAATTACGCCAGGGATTGCCTTTTCTATAGTAAATTATTCAAAAAATAATTTTCTACTGTCGCAAATTTTAATTACGCCAGGGATTGCCTTTTCTATAGTAAATTATTCAAAAACTAATTTTATACTGTCGCAAATTTTAATTACGCCAGGGTTTGCCTTTTCTATAGTAAATTATTTAAAAAATAATTTTTTACTGTCGCAAATTTTAAATATCCCAGGGATTGCCTTTTCTATAGTAAATTTCTCACAAATTAATTTTTTACTGTCGCAAATTTTAAATACGCCAGGGATTGCCTTTTCTATAGTAAATTATTCAAAAAATAATTTTTTACTGTCGCAAATTTCAAATCCGCCAGGGATTGCCTTTTCTATAGTAAATTATTCAAAAAATAATTTTTTACTGTCGCAAATTTCAAATCCGCCAGGGATTGCCTTTTCTATAGTAAATTATTCAAAAAATAATTTTCTACTGTCGCAAATTTTAATTACGCCAGGGATTGCCTTTTCTATAGTAAATTATTCAAAAAATAATTTTCTACTGTCGCAAATTGTAATTGCGCCAGGGATTACCTTTTCTATAGTAAATTATTCAAAAAATAATTTTCTACTGTCGCAAATTTTAAGTGCGCCAGGGATTGCCTTTCTATAGTAAATTATTCAAAAAATAATTTTTTACTGTCGCAAATTTTAATTACGCCAGGGATTGCCTTTTCTATAGTAAATTATTAAAAAAATAATTTTTTACTATCGCAAATTTTAATTACGCCAGGGATTGCCTTTACTATAGTAAATTATTCAAAAAATAATTTTATAATGTCACAAATTTTAAGTGCGCCAGGGATTGCCTTTTCTATAGTGAATTATTCAAAAAATAATTTTATACTGTCGCAAATTTTAAGTGCGCCAGGGATTGCCTTTTCTATAGTAAATTATTCAAAAATAATTTTCTACTGTCGCAAATTTTAATTACGCCAGGGATTGCCTTTTCTATAGTAAATTATTCAAAAAATAATTTTATACTGTCGCAAATTTTAAGTGCGCCAGGGATTGCCTTTTCTATAGTAAATTATTCAAAAAATAATTTTATAATGTCGCACATTTTAATTACGCCAGGGATTGCCTTTTCTATAGTAAATTATTCAAAAAATAATTTTCTACTGTCGCAAATTTTAATTACTCCAGGGATTGGCTTTTCTATAGTAAATTATTCAAAAATAATTTTTTAATATCGCAAATTTTAATTACGCCAGGGATTGCCTTTTCTATAGTAAATTATTCAAAAAATAATTTTATACTGTCGCAAATTTTAAGTGCGCCAAGGATTGCCTTTTCTATAGTAAATTATTCAAAAATAATTTTCAATTGTCGCAATTTTAAATACGCCAGGGATTGCCTTTTCTATTCAAAAAATAATTTTCTACTGTCGCAAATTTTAATTACGCCAGGGATTGCCTTTTCTATAGTAAATTATTCAAAAAATAATTTTATACTGTCGCAAATTTTAAGTGCGCCAGGGATTGCCTTTTCTATAGTAAATTATTCACAAAAATAATTTTTTACTATCGCAAATTTTAATTACGCCAGGGATTGCCTTTTCTATAGTAAATTATGCAAAAAATAATTTTATACTGTCGCAAATTTTAAGTGCGCCAGGGATTGCCTTTCTATAGTAAATTATTCAAAAAATAATTTTTTACTGTCGCAAATTTTAATTACGCCAGGGATTGCCTTTTCTATAGTAAATTATTCAAAAATTAATTTTCTACTGTCGCAAATTTTAATTACGCCAGGGATTGCCTTTTCTATAGTAAATTATTCAAAAAATAATTTTATACTGTCGCAAATTTTAGTTACGCCAGGGATTGCCTTTTCTATAGTAAATTATTCAAAAAATAATTTTCTACTGTCGCAAATTTTAATTATGCCAGGGATTGCCTTTTCTATAGTAAATTATTCAAAAAATAATTTTTTACTATCGCAAGTTTTAATTACGCCAGGGATTGCCTTTTCTTATAGTAAATTATTCAAAACATAATTTTATACTGTCGCAAATTTTAATTACGCCAGGGATTGCCTTTTCTATAATAAATTATTCAAAAAATAATTTTTACTATCGCAAGTTTTAATTACGCCAGGGATTGCCTTTTCTATAGTAAATTATTCAAAAAATAATTTTATACTGTCGCAAATTTTAATTACGCCAGGGATTGCCTTTTCTATAGTAAATTATTCAAAAAATAATTTTTTACTATCGCAAATTTTAATTACGCCAGGATTGCCTTTTCTATAGTAAATTATTCAAAAAATAATTTATACTGTCACAAATTTTAAGTGCGCCAGGGATTGCCTTTTCTATAGTAAATTATTCAAAAAATAATTTTATAATGTCGCAAATTTTAATTACGCCAGGGATTGCCTTTTCTATAGTAAACTTTTCAAAAATAATTTTTTACTATCGCAAGATTTAATTGCGCCAGGGATTGCCTTTCTACAGTAAATTTTGCAAAAATAATTTTATACTGTCGCAAATTTTAATTACGCCAGGGATGGCCTTTTCTATAGTAAATTATTCAAAAAATAATTTTATACTGTCGCAAATTTTAATTACGCCAGGGATTGCCTTTTCTATAGTAAATTATTCAAAAAATAATTTTTTACTGTCGCAAATTTCAATCCGCCAGGGATTGCCTTTTCTATAGTAAATTATTCAAAAAATAATTTTTTACTATCGCAAGTTTTAATTACGCCAGGGATTGCCTTTTCTATAGTAAATTATTCAAAAAATAATTTTTTACTATCGCAAAAGTTTTAATTACGCCAGGGATTGCCTTTTCTATAGTAAATTATTCAAAAAATAATTTTTTACTATCGCAAATTTTAATTACGCCAGGGATTGCCTTTTCTATAGTAAATTATTCAAAAAATAATTTTCAACTGTCGCAAATTTTAATTACGCCAGGGATTGCCTTTGCTATAGTAAATTATTCAAAAAATAATTTTTTATTATCGCAAGTTTTAATTACGCCAGGGATTGCCTTTTCTATAGTAAATTATTCAAAAAATAATTTTATACTGTCGCAAATTTTAAGTGCGCCAGGGATTGCCTTTTCTATAGTAAATTATTCAAAAAATATTTTTTTACTATCGCAAATTTTAATTACGCCAGGGATTGCCTTTTCTATAGTAAATTATTCAAAAAATAATTTTAACTGTCGCAAATTTTAATAACGCCAGGGATTGCCTTTTCTATAGTAAATTATTCAAAAAATAATTTTATACTATCGCAAATTTTAAGTGCGCCAGGGATTGCCTTTTCTATAGTAAATTATTCAAAAAATAATTTTATACTGTCGCAAATTTTAATTACGCCAGGGATTGCCTTTTCTATAGTAAATTATTCAAAAAATAATTTTTTACTATCGCAAGTTTTAATTACGCCAGGGATTGCCTTTTCTATAGTAAATTATTCAAAAAATAATTTTTTACTATCGCAAGTTTTAATTACGCCAGGGATTGCCTTTTCTATAGTAAATTATTCAAAAAATAATTTTTTACTATCGCAAATTTTAATTACGCCAGGGATTGCCTTTTCTATAGTAAATTATTCAAAAATAATTTTCAACTGTCGCAAATTTTAATTACGCCAGGGATTGCCTTTGCTATAGTAAATTATTCAAAAAATAATTTTTTATTATCGCAAGTTTTAATTACGCCAGGGATTGCCTTTTCTACAGTAAATTTTTAAAAATAATAATTTTTTACTGTCGCAAATTTTAAATACGCCAGGGATTGCCTTTTCTATAGTAAATTATTCAAAAAATAATCTTTTACTGTCGCAAATTTCAAATCCGCCAGGGATTGCCTTTTCTACAGTAAATTTTGCAAAAAATAATTTTTTACTGTTGCAAATTTTAATTGCGCCAGGGATTGCCTTTTCTGTAGTAAATTATTCAAAAATAATTTTATACTGTCGCAAATTTTAATTACGCCAGGGATTGCCTTTTCTATAGTAAATTATTCAAAAAATAATTTTCAACTGTCGCAAATTTTAATTACGCCAGGGATTGCCTTTGCTATAGTAAACTTTTCAAAAAATAATTTTTTACTATCGCAAGTTTTAATTGCGCCAGGGATTGCTTTTCTACAGTAAATTTTGCAAAAAATAATTTTATACTGTCGCAAATTTTAATTACGCCAGGGATTGCCTTTTCTATAGTAAATTATTCAAAAAATAATTTTATACTGTCGCAAATTTTAATTACGCCAGGGATTGCCTTTTCTATAGTAAATTATTCAAAAAATAATTTTTTCCTGTCGCAAATTTCAAATACGCCAGGGATTGCCTTTTCTATAGTAAATTATTCAAAAAATAATTTTTTACTATCGCAAGTTTTAATTACGCCAGGGATTGCCTTTTCTATAGTAAATTATTCAAAAAATATTTTTTTACTATCGCAAGTTTTAATTACGCCAGGGATTGCCTTTTCTGTAGTAAATTATTCAAAAAATAATTTTATACTGTCGCAAATTTTAATTACGCCAGGGATTGCCTTTTCTATAGTAAATTATTCAAAAAATAATTTTCAACTGTCGCAAATTTTAATTACGCCAGGGATTGCCTTTGCTATAGTAAATTATTCAAAAAATAATTTTTTATTATCGCAAGTTTTAATTACGCCAGGGATTGCCTTTTCTATAGTAAATTATTCAAAAAATAATTTTATACTGTCGCAAATTTTAAGTGCGCCAGAGATTGCCTTTTCTATAGTAAATTATTCAAAAAATAATTTTTTACTATCGCAAATTTTAATTACGCCAGGGATTGCCTTTTCTATAGTAAATTATTCAAAAATAATTTTAACTGTCGCAAATTTTAATAACGCCAGGGATTGCCTTTTCTATAGTAAATTATTCAAAAAATAATTTTATACTATCGCAAATTTTAAGTGCGCCAGGGATTGCCTTTTCTATAGTAAATTATTCAAAAAATAATTTTATACTGTCGCAAATTTTAATTACGCCAGGGATTGCCTTTTCTATAGTAAATTATTCAAAAAATAATTTTCTACTGTCGCAAATTTTAATTACGCCAGGGATTGCCTTTTCTATAGTAAATTATTCAAAAAATAATTTTTTACTATCGCAAGTTTTAATTAGGCCAGGGATTGCCTTTTCTATAGTAAATTATTCAAAAAATAATTTTATACTGTCGCAAATTTAAGTGCGCCAGGGATTTCCTTTTCTATAGTAAATTATTCAAAAAATAATTTTTAACTATCGGAAATTTTAATTACGCCAGGGATTGCCCTTTCTATAGTAAATTATTCAGAAAATAATTTTATACTGTCGCAAATTTTAATTACGCCAGGGATTGCCTTTTCTATAGTAAACTTTTCAAAAATAATTTTTTACTATCGCAAGTTTTAATTGCGCCAGGGGATTGCTTTTCTACAGTAAATTTTGCAAAAAATAATTTTATACTGTCGCAAATTTTAATTACGCCAGGGATTGCCTTTTCTATAGTAAATTATTCAAAAAATAATTTTATACTGTCGCAAATTTTAATTACGCCAGGATTGCCTTTTCTATAGTAAATTATTCAAAAAATAATTTTTTACTGTCGCAAATTTCAAATACGCCAGGGATTGCCTTTTCTATAGTAAATTATTCAAAAATAATTTTTTACTATCGCAAGTTTTAATTACGCCAGGGATTGCCTTTTCTATAGTAAATTATTCAAAAAATATTTTTTTACTATCGCAAGTTTTAATTACGCCAGGGATTGGCTTTTCTATAGTAAATTATTCAAAAAATAATTTTATACTGTCGCAAATTTTAATTACGCCAGGGATTGCCTTTTCTATAGTAAATTATTCAAAAAATAATTTTTTACTGTCGCAAATTTCAAATCCGCCAGGGATTGCCTTTTCTATAGTAAATTATACAAAAAATTATTTTTTACTATCGCAAGTTTTAATTACGCCAGGGATAGCCTTTTCTATAGTAAATTATTCAAAAAATAATTTTTTACTATCGCAAGTTTTAATTACGCCAGGGATTGCCTTTTCTATAGTAAATTATTCAAAAAATAATTTTTTACTATCCCAAATTTTAATTACGCCAGGGATTGCCTTTTCTATAGTAAATTATTCAAAAAATAATTTTCAACTGTCGCAAATTTTAATTACGCCAGGGATTGCCTTTTCTATAGTAAATTATTCAAAAAATAATTTTTTACTATCGCAAGTTTTAATTACGCCAGGGATTGCCTTTTCTATAGTAAATTATTCAAAAAATAATTTTCTACTGTCGCAAATTTTAATTACGCCAGGAATTGCCTTTGCTATAGTAAATTATTCAAAAAAATACTTTTATACTGTCGCAAATTTTAATTACGCCAGGGATTGCCTTTTCTATAGCAAATTATTCAAAAAATAATTTTCTATTGTAGCAAATTTTAATTACGCCAGGGATTGCCTTTTCTATAGCAAATTATTCAAAAAATAATTTTCTATTGTAGCAAATTTTAATTACGCCAGGGATTGAATTTTCTATAGTAAATTATTCAAAAAATAATTTTATACTGTCGCAAATTTTAAGTGCGCCAGGTATTGCCTTTTCTATAGTAAATTATTCAAAAAATAATATTCTACTGTCGCAAATTTTAAGTGCACCAGGGATTGCTTTTTCTATAGTAAATTATTCAAAAAATAATTTTTTACTGTCACAAATTTTAATTACGCCAGGGATTGCCTTTTCTATAGTAAATTATTCAAAAATAATTTTCTACTGTCGCAAATTTTAATTACGCCAGGGATTGCCTTTTCTATAGTAAATTATTCAAAAAATAATTTTCAACTGTCGCAAATTTTAATTACGCCAGGGATTGCCTTTTCTATAGTAAATTTCTCACAAATTAATTTCTTACTGTCGCAAATTTTAATTGCGCCAGGGATTGCCTTTTCTACAGTAAATTATTCAAAAAATAATTTTCAACTGTCGCAAATTTTAATTACGCCAGGGATTGCCTTTTCTATAGTAAATTATTCAAAAAATAATTTTCTACTGTCGCAAATTTTAAGTGCGCCAGGGATTGCCTTTTCTATAGTAAATTATTCAAAAAATAATTTTTTACTATCGCAAATTTTAATTACGCCAGGGATTGCCTTTTCTATAGTAAATTATTCAAAAAATAATTTTATACTGTCGCAAATTTCAAATCCGCCAGGGATTGCCTTTTCTATAGTAAATTTTGCAAAAAATAATTTTCTGCTGTCGCAAATTTTAATTACGCCAGGGATTGCCTTTTCTATAGTAAATTATTCAAAAAATAATTTTATACTGTCGCAAATTTAAGTGCGCCAGGGATTGCCTTTTCTATAGTAAATTATTCAAAAAATAATTTTTTACTATCGCAAATTTTAATTAAGCCAGGGATTGTCCTTTCTATAGTAAATTATTCAAAAAATAATTTTCAACTGTCGCAAATATTAATTACGCCAGGGATTGCCTTTTCTATAGTAAATTATTCAAAAAATAATTTTCTACTGTCGCAAATTTTAAGTGCGCCAGGGATTGCCTTTTCTATAGTAAATTATTCAAAAAATAATTTTTTACGGTCGCAAATTTTAATTACGCCAGGGATTGCCTTTTCTATAGTAAATTATTCAAAAAATAATTGTTTACTATCGCAAATTTTAATTACGCCAGGGATTGCCTTTTCTATAGTAAATTTTGCAAAAAATAATTTTATACTGTCGCAAATTTTAATTACGCCAGGGATTGCCTTTTCTATAGTAAATTATTCAAAAAATAATTTTCTACTGTCGCAAATTTTAATTACGCCAGGGATTGCCTTTTCTATAGTATTCAAAAAATAATTTTCTACTCTCGCAAATTTTAATTACGCCAGGGATTGCCTTTTCTATAGTAAATTATTCAAAAAATAATTTTTTACTGTCGCAAATTTCAAATCCGCCAGGGATTGCCTTTTCTATAGTAAATTATTCAAAAAATAATTTTTTACTATCGCAAGTTTTAATTACGCCAGGGATTGCCTTTTCTATAGTAAATTATTCAAAAAATAATTTTATACTGTCGCAAATTTTAATTACGCCAGGGATTGCCTTTTCTATAGTAAATTATTCAACAAATAATTTTCTACTGTCGCAAATTTTAACTACGCCAGGGATTGCCTTTTCTGTAGTAAATTATTCAAAAAATAATTTTATACTGTCGCAAATTTTAAGTGCGCCAGGGATTGCCTTTTCTATAGTAAATTATTCAAAAAATAATTTTCTACTGTCGCAAATTTTAATTACGCCAGGGATTGCCTTTTTTATAGTAAATTTCTCACAAATTAATTTTTTACTGTCGCAAATTTTAATTACGCCAGGGATTGCCTTTTCTATAGTAAATTATTCAAGAAATAATTTTATACTGTCGCAAATTTTAAGTGCGCCAGGGATTGCCTCTTCTATAGTAAATTATTCAAAAAATAATTTTTTACTGTCGCAAATTTTAATTGCGCCAGGGATTGCCTTTTCTATAGTAAATTTTGCAAAAATAATTTTTTACTGACGCAAATTTTAAATACGCCAGGTATTGCCTTTTCTATAGTAAATTATTCAAAAAATAATTTTTTACTGTCGCAAATTTTAATTACGCCAGGGATTGCCTTTTCTATAGTAAATTATTCAAAAAATAATTTTCAACTGTCGCAAATTTTAATTACGCCAGGGATTGCCTTTTCTATAGTAAATTTCTCACAAATTAACTTCTTACTGTCGCAAATTTTAATTGCGCCAGGGATTGCCTTTTCTATAGTAAATTATTCAAAAAATAATTTTCTACTGTCGCAAATTTTAAGTGCGCCAGGCATTGCCTTTTCTATAGTAAATTATTCAAAAAATAATTTTATACTGCCGCAAATTTTAAATATCCCTGGGATTGCCTTTTCTATAGTAAATTTCTCACAAATTAATTTTTTGCTGTCGCAAATTTTAAATACGCCAGGGATTGCCTTTTCTATAGTAAATTATTCAAAAAATAATTTTCAACTGTCGAAAATTTTAATTGCGCCAGGGATTGCCTTTTCTATAGTAAATTATTCAAAAAATAATTTTTTACTGTCGCAAATTTTAAATATCCCAGGGATTGCCTTTTCTATAGTAAATTTCTCACAAATTAATTTTTTACTGTCGCAAATTTTAAATACGCCAGGGATTGCCTTTTCTATAGTAAATTATTCAAAAAATAATTTTATACTGTCGCAAATTTTAAGTGCGCCAGGGATTGCCTTTTCTATAGTAAATTATTCAAAAAATAATTTTTTACTGTCGCAAATTTTAATTACGCCAGGGATTGCCTTTTCTATAGTAAATTATTCAAAAAATAATTTTATACTGTCGAAAATTTTAGTTACGCCAGGGATTGCCTTTTCTATAGTAAATTATTCAAAAAATAATTTTCTACTGTCGCAAATTTTAATTACGCCAGGGATTGCCTTTTCTATAGTAAATTATTCAAAAAATAATTTTCTACTGTCGCAAATTTTAATTACGCCAGGGATTGCCTTTTCTAAAGTAAATTATTCAAAAAATAATTTTTTACTGTCGCAAATTTTAAGTGAGCCAGGGATTGCCTTTTCTATAGTAAATTATTCAAAAATTAATTTCTTACTGTCGCAAATTTTAAATACGCCAGGGATTGCCTTTTCTATAGTAAATTATTCAAAAAATAATTTTCAACTGTCGCAAATTTTAATTGCGCCAGGGATTGCCTTTTCTATAGTAAATTATTCAAAAAATAATTTTATACTGTCGCAAATTTTAATTACGCCAGGGATTGCCTTTTCTATAGTAAATTATTCAAAAAATAATTTTCAACTGTCGCAAATTTTAATTACGCCAGGGATTGCCTTTTCTATTGTAAATTATTCAAAAAATAATTTTTTACTATCGCAAGTTTTAATTACGCCAGGGATTGCCTTTTCTATAGTAAATTATTCAAAAAATAATTTTATACTGTCGCAAAATTTAAGTGCGCCAGGGATTACCTTTTCTATAGTAAATTATTCAAAAAATAATTTTTTACTATCGCAAATTTTAATTACGCCAGGGATTGCCTTTTCTATAGTAAATTATTCAAAAAATAATTTTCAACTGTCGCAAATTTTAATTACGCCAGGGATTGCCTTTTCTATAGTAAATTATTCAAAAAATAATTTTCTACTGTCGCAAATTTTAAGTGCGCCAGGGATTGCCTTTTCTATAGTAAATTATTCAAAAAATAATTTTTTACTGTCGCAAATTTTAATTACGCCAGGGATTGCCTTTTCTATAGTAAATTATTCAAAAAATAATTTTTTACTGTCGCAAATTTTAATTACGCCAGGGATTGCCTTTTCTATAGTAAATTATTCAAAAAATAATTTTCAGCTGTCGCAAATTTTAATTACGCCTGGGATTGCCTTTTCTATAGTAAATTTCTCACAAATTAATTTCTTACTGTCGCATATTTTAATTGCGCTAGGGATTGCCTTTTCTATAGTAAATTATTCAAAAAATAATTTTCTACTGTCGCAAATTTTAATTACGCCAGGGATTGCCTTTTCTATAGTAAATTTCTCACAAATTAATTTTTTACTGTCGCAAATTTTAATTACGCCAGGGATTGCCTTTTCTATAGTAAATTATTCAAGAAATAATTTTATACCGTCGCAAATTTTAAGTGCGCCAGGGATTGCCTTTTCTATAGTAAATTATTCAAAAAATAATTTTTTACTGTCGCAAACTTTAATTGCGCCAGGGATTGCCTTTTCTATAGTAAATTTTGCAAAAAATAATTTTTTACTGTCGCAAATTTTAA
Organism: Dioctria linearis; assembly: GCA_963930735.1. Lineage (NCBI taxonomy): Eukaryota > Metazoa > Arthropoda > Insecta > Diptera > Asilidae > Dioctria > Dioctria linearis. The sequence goes on along the minus strand of CAWVNZ010002825.1, from coordinate 73,900 downwards.
ATACGCCAGGGATTGCCTTTTCTATAGTAAATTAATCAAAAAATAATTTTTTACTGTCGCAAATTTTAATTACGCCAGGGATTGCCTTTTCTATAGTAAATTATTCAAAAAATAATTTTCAACTGTCGCAAATTTTAATTACGACAGGGATTGCCTTTTCTATAGTAAATTTCTCACAAATTAATTTCTTACTGTCGCAAATTTTAATTGCGCCAGGGATTGCCTTTTCTATAGTAAATTATTCAAAAAATAATTTTCTACTGTCGCAAATTTTAAGTGCGCCAAGCATTGCCTTTTCTATAGTAAATTATTCAAAAAATATTTTTATACTGCCGCAAATTTTAAATATCCCTGGGATTGCCCTTTCTATAGTAAATTTCTCACAAATTAATTTTTTGCTGTCGCAAATTTTAAATACGCCAGGGATAGCCTTTTCTATAGTAAATTATTCAAAAAATAATTTTCAACTGTCGCAAATTTTAATTGCGGCAGGGATTGCCTTTTCTATAGTAAATTATTCAAAAAATAATTTTTTACTGTCGCAAATTTTAAATATCCCAGGGATTGCCTTTTCTATAGTAAATTTCTCACAAATTAATTTTTTACTGTCGCAAATTTTAAATACGCCAGGGATTGCCTTTTCTATAGTAAATTATTCAAAAAATAATTTTATACTGTCGCAAATTTTAAGTGCGCCAGGGATTGTCTTTTCTATAGTAAATTATTCAAAAAATAATTTTCTACTGTCGCAAATTTTAATTACGCCAGGGATTGCCTTTTCTATAGTAAATTATTCAAAAAATAATTTTTTACTGTCGCAAATTTTAAGTGCGCCAGGGATTGCCTTTTCTATAGTAAATTTTGCAAAAAATAATTTTTTACTGTCGCAAATTTTAATTGCGCCAGGGATTGCCTTTTCTACAGTAAATTATTCAAAAAATAATTTTTTACTGTCGCAAATTTTAATTGCGCCAGGGATTGCCTTTTCTATAGTAAACTTTTCAAAAAATAATTTTATACTGTCGCAAATTTTAATTACGCCAGGGATTGCCTTTTCTATAGTATATTATTCAAAAAATAATTTTCAACTGTCGCAAATTTTAATTACGCCAGGGATTGCCTTTTCTATAGTAAATTATTCAAAAAATAATTTTTTACTCTCGCAAGTTTTAATTACGCCAGGGATTGCCTTTTCTATAGTAAATTATTCAAAAAATAATTTTATACTGTCGAAAATTTTAGTTACGCCAGGGATTGCCTTTTCTATAGTAAATTATTCAAATAATAATTTTCTACTGTCGCAAATTTTAATTACGCCAGGGATTGCCTTTTCTATAGTAAATTATTCAAAAAATATTTTCTACTGTCGCAAATTTTAATTACGCCAGGGATTGCCTTTTCTAAAGTAAATTATTCAAAAATAATTTTTTACTGTCGCAAATTTTAAGTGAGCCAGGATTGCCTTTTCTATAGTAAATTATTCAAAAATTAATTTCTTACTGTCGCAAATTTTAAATACGCCAGGGATTGCCTTTTCTATAGTAAATTATTCAAAAAATAATTTTCAACTCTCGCAAATTTTAATTGCTCCAGGGATTGCCTTTTCTATAGTAAATTATTCAAAAAATAATTTTATACTGTCGCAAATTTTAATTACGCCAGGGATTGCCTTTTCTATAGTATATTATTCAAAAAATAATTTTCAACTGTCGCAAATTTTAATTACGCCAGGGATTGCCTTTTCTATAGTAAATTATTCAAAAAATAATTTTTTACTCTCGCAAGTTTAATTACGCCAGGGATTGCCTTTTCTATAGTAAATTATTCAAAAAATAATTTTATACTGTCGCAAAATTTAAGTGCGCCAGGGATTACCTTTTCTATAGTAAATTATTCAAAAAATAATTTTTTACTATCGCAAATTTTAATTACGCCAGGGATTGCCTTTTCTATAGTAAATTATTCAAAAAATAATTTTCAGCTGTCGCAAATTTTAATTACGCCAGGGATTGCCTTTTCTATAGTAAATTATTCAAAAAATAATTTTCTACTGTCGCAAATTTTAAGTTCGCCAGGGATTGCCTTTTCTATATTAAATTATGCAAAAAATAATTTTTTTACTGTCTCAAATTTTAATTACGCCAGGGATTGCCTTTTCTATAGTAAATTATTCAAAAAATAATTTTTTACTATCGCAAATTTTAATTACGCCAGGGATTGCCTTTTCTATAGTAAATTATTCAAAAAATAATTTTATACTGTCGCAAATTTTAAGTGCGCCAGGGATTGCCTTTTCTATAGTAAATTATTCAAAAAATAATTTTCTACTGTCGCAAATTTTAATTACGCCAGGGATTGCCTTTTCTATAGTAAATTATTCAAAAAATAATTTTCTACTGTCGAAAATTTTAATTGCGCCAGGCATTGCCTTTTCTATAGTAAATTATTCAAAAAATAATTTTATACTGCCGCAAATTTTAAATATCCCTGGGATTGCCTTTTCTATAGTAAATTTCTCACAAATTAATTTTTTGCTGTCGCAAATTTTAAATACGCCAGGGATTGCCTTTTCTATAGTAAATTATTCAAAAAATAATTTTCAACTGTCGAAAATTTTAATTGCGCCAGGGATTGCCTTTTCTATAGTAAATTATTCAAAAAATAATTTTTTACTGTCGCAAATTTTAAATATCCCAGGGATTGCCTTTTCTATAGTAAATTTCTCACAAATTAATTTTTACTGTCGCAAATTTTAAATACGCCAGGGATTGCCTTTTCTATAGTAAATTATTCAAAAAATAATTTTATACTGTCGCAAATTTTAAGTGCGCCAGGGATTGCCTTTTCTATAGTAAATTATTCAAAAAATAATTTTTTACTGTCGCAAATTTTAATTACGCCAGGGATTGCCTTTTCTATAGTAAATTATTCAAAAAATAATTTTATACTGTCGAAAATTTTAGTTACGCCAGGGATTGCCTTTTCTATAGTAAATTATTCAAAAAATAATTTTCTACTGTCGCAAATTTTAATTACGCCAGGGATTGCCTTTTCTATAGTAAATTATTCAAAAAATAATTTTCTACTGTCGCAAATTTTAATTACGCCAGGGATTGCCTTTTCTAAAGTAAATTATTCAAAAAATAATTTTTTACTGTCGCAAATTTTAAGTGAGCCAGGGATTGCCTTTTCTATAGTAAATTATTCAAAAATTAATTTCTTACTGTCGCAAATTTTAAATACGCCAGGGATTGCCTTTTCTATAGTAAATTATTCAAAAAATAATTTTCAACTGTCGCAAATTTTAATTGCGCCAGGGATTGCCTTTTCTATAGTAAATTATTCAAAAAATAATTTTATACTGTCGCAAATTTTAATTACGCCAGGGATTGCCTTTTCTATAGTAAATTATTCAAAAAATAATTTTCAACTGTCGCAAATTTTAATTACGCCAGGGATTGCCTTTTCTATTGTAAATTATTCAAAAAATAATTTTTTACTATCGCAAGTTTTAATTACGCCAGGGATTGCCTTTTCTATAGTAAATTATTCAAAAAATAATTTTATACTGTCGCAAAATTTAAGTGCGCCAGGGATTACCTTTTCTATAGTAAATTATTCAAAAAATAATTTTTTACTATCGCAAATTTTAATTACGCCAGGGATTGCCTTTTCTATAGTAAATTATTCAAAAAATAATTTTCAACTGTCGCAAATTTTAATTACGCCAGGGATTGCCTTTTCTATAGTAAATTATTCAAAAAATAATTTTCTACTGTCGCAAATTTTAAGTGCGCCAGGGATTGCCTTTTCTATAGTAAATTATTCAAAAAATAATTTTTTACTGTCGCAATTTTTAATTACGCCAGGGATTGCCTTTTCTATAGTAAATTATTCAAAAAATAATTTTTTACTGTCGCAAATTTTAATTACGCCAGGGATTGCCTTTTCTATAGTAAATTATTCAAAAAATAATTTTCAACTGTCGCAAATTTTAATTACGCCTGGGATTGCCTTTTCTATAGTAAATTTCTCACAAATTAATTTCTTACTGTCGCAAATTTTAATTGCGCTAGGGATTGCCTTTTCTATAGTAAATTATTCAAAAAATAATTTTCTACTGTCGCAAATTTTAATTACGCCAGGGATTGCCTTTTCTATAGTAAATTTCTCACAAATTAATTTTTTACTGTCGCAAATTTTAATTACGCCAGGGATTGCCTTTTCTATAGTAAATTATTCAAGAAATAATTTTATACCGTCGCAAATTTTAAGTGCGCCAGGGATTGCCTTTTCTATAGTAAATTATTCAAAAAATAATTTTTTACTGTCGCAAACTTTAATTGCGCCAGGGATTGCCTTTTCTATAGTAAATTTTGCAAAAAATAATTTTTTACTGTCGCAAATTTTAAATACGCCAGGGATTGCCTTTTCTATAGTAAATTAATCAAAAAATAATTTTTTACTGTCGCAAATTTTAATTACGCCAGGGATTGCCTTTTCTATAGTAAATTATTCAAAAAATAATTTTCAACTGTCGCAAATTTTAATTACGCCAGGGATTGCCTTTTCTATAGTAAATTTCTCACAAATTAATTTCTTACTGTCGCAAATTTTAATTGCGCCAGGGATTGCCTTTTCTATAGTAAATTATTCAAAAAATAATTTTCTACTGTCGCAAATTTTAAGTGCGCCAAGCATTGCCTTTTCTATAGTAAATTATTCAAAAAATATTTTTATACTGCCGCAAATTTTAAATATCCCTGGGATTGCCTTTTCTATAGTAAATTTCTCACAAATTAATTTTTTGCTGTCGCAAATTTTAAATACGCCAGGGATAGCCTTTTCTATAGTAAATTATTCAAAAAATAATTTTCAACTGTCGCAAATTTTAATTGCGGCAGGGATTGCCTTTTCTATAGTAAATTATTCAAAAAATAATTTTTTACTGTCGCAAATTTTAAATATCCCAGGGATTGCCTTTTCTATAGTAAATTTCTCACAAATTAATTTTTTACTGTCGCAAATTTTAAATACGCCAGGGATTGCCTTTTCTATAGTAAATTATTCAAAAAATAATTTTATACTGTCGCAAATTTTAAGTGCGCCAGGGATTGTCTTTTCTATAGTAAATTATTCAAAAAATAATTTTCTACTGTCGCAAATTTTAATTACGCCAGGGATTGCCTTTTCTATAGTAAATTATTCAAAAAATAATTTTTTACTGTCGCAAATTTTAAGTGCGCCAGGGATTGCCTTTTCTATAGTAAATTTTGCAAAAAATAATTTTTTACTGTCGCAAATTTTAATTGCGCCAGGGATTGCCTTTTCTACAGTAAATTATTCAAAAAATAATTTTTTACTGTCGCAAATTTTAATTGCGCCAGGGATTGCCTTTTCTATAGTAAACTTTTCAAAAAATAATTTTCTACTCTCGCAAATTTTAATTACGCCAGGGGTTGCCTTTTCTATAGTAAGTTATTCAAAAAATAATTTTTTACTGTCGCAAATTTTAATTACGCCAGGGATTGCCTTTTCTATAGTAAATTATTCAAAAAATAATTTTATACTGTCGAAAATTTTAGTTACGCCAGGGATTGCCTTTTCTATAGTAAATTATTCAAATAATAATTTTCTACTGTCGCAAATTTTAATTACGCCAGGGATTGCCTTTTCTATAGTAAATTATTCAAAAAATATTTTCTACTGTCGCAAATTTTAATTACGCCAGGGATTGCCTTTTCTAAAGTAAATTATTCAAAAAATAATTTTTTACTGTCGCAAATTTTAAGTGAGCCAGGGATTGCCTTTTCTATAGTAAATTATTCAAAAATTAATTTCTTACTGTCGCAAATTTTAAATACGCCAGGGATTGCCTTTTCTATAGTAAATTATTCAAAAAATAATTTTCAACTCTCGCAAATTTTAATTGCTCCAGGGATTGCCTTTTCTATAGTAAATTATTCAAAAAATAATTTTATACTGTCGCAAATTTTAATTACGCCAGGGATTGCCTTTTCTATAGTATATTATTCAAAAAATAATTTTCAACTGTCGCAAATTTTAATTACGCCAGGGATTGCCTTTTCTATAGTAAATTATTCAAAAAATAATTTTTTACTATCGCAAGTTTTAATTACGCCAGGGATTGCCTTTTCTATAGTAAATTATTCAAAAAATAATTTTATACTGTCGCAAAATTTAAGTGCGCCAGGGATTACCTTTTCTATAGTAAATTATTCAAAAAATAATTTTTTACTATCGCAAATTTTAATTACGCCAGGGATTGCCTTTTCTATAGTAAATTATTCAAAAAATAATTTTCAACTGTCGCAAATTTTAATTACGCCAGGGATTGCCTTTTCTATAGTAAATTATTCAAAAAATAATTTTCTACTGTCGCAAATTTTAAGTGCGCCAGGGATTGCCTTTTCTATAGTAAATTATTCAAAAAATAATTTTTTACTGTCGCAAATTTTAATTACGCCAGGGATTGCCTTTTCTATAGTAAATTATTCAAAAAATAATTTTTTACTATCGCAAATTTTAATTACGCCAGGGATTGCCTTTTCTATAGTAAATTATTCAAAAAATAATTTTCTACTGTCGCAAATTTTAATTACGCCAGGGATTGCCTTTTCTATAGTAAATTATTCAAAAAATAATTTTCTACTGTCGCAAATTTTAATTACGCCAGGGATTGCCTTTTCTATAGTAAATTATTCAAAAAATAATTTTTTACTGTCGCAAATTTCAAATCCGCCAGGGATTGCCTTTTCTATAGTAAATTATTCAAAAAATAATTTTCAACTGTCGCAAATTTTAATTACGCCAGGGATTGCCTTTTCTATAGTAAATTATTCAAAAAATAATTTGATACTGTCGCAAATTTTAATTACGCCAGGGATTGCCTTTTCTATAGTAAATTATTCAAAAAATAATTTTCAACTGTCGCAAATTTTAATTACGCCAGGGATTGCCTTTTCTACAGTAAATTATTCAAAAAATAATTTTATACTGTCGCAAATTTTAAGTGCGCCAGGGATTGCCTTTTCTATAGTAAATTATTCAAAAAATAATTTTCTACTGTCGCAAATTTTAATTACGCCAGAAATTGCCTTTTCTATAGTAAATTTCTCACAAAATAATTTTTTACTGTCGCAAATTTTAATTACGCCAGGGATTGCCTTTTCTATAGTAAATTATTCAAAAAATAATTTTATACTGTCGCAAATTTTAATTACGCCAGGGATTGCCTTTTATATAGTAAATTATTCAAAAAATAATTTTCAACTGTCGCAAATTTTAATTACGCCAGGGATTGCCTTTTCTATAGTAAATTATTCAAAAAATAATTTTTTACTGTCGCAAATTTTAATTACGCCAGGGATTGCCTTTTCTATAGTAAATTATTCAAAAAATAATTTTTTACTGTCGCAAATTTTAATTGCGCCAGGGATTGCCTTTACTATAGTAAATTATTCAAAAAATAATTTTCAACTGTCGCAAATTTTAATTACGCCAGGGATTGCCTTTTCTATAGTAAATTATTCAAAAAATAATTGTCAACTGTCGCAAATTTTAATTACGCCAGGGATTGCCTTTTCTATAGTAAATTATTCAAAAAATAATTTTATACTGTCGCAAATTTTAAATATCCCTGGGATTGCCTTTTCTATAGTAAATTTCTCACAAATTAATTTTTTGCTGTCGCAAATTTTAAATACGCCAGGGATTGCCTTTTCTATAGTAAATTATTCAAAAAATAATTTTCAACTGTCGCAAATTTTAATTGCGCCAGGGATTGCCTTTTCTATAGTAAATTATTCAAAAAATAATTTTCAACTGTCGCAAATTTTAATTGCGCCAGGGATTGCCTTTTCTATAGTAAATTATTCAAAAAATAATTTTATACTGTCGCAAATTTTAATTGCGCCAGGGATTGCCTTTTCTATAGTAAACTTTTCAAAAAATAATTTTCTACTGTCGCAAATTTTAATTACGCCAGGGATTGCCTTTTCTATAGTAAATTATTCAAAAAATAATTTTTTACTGTCGCAAATTTTAATTACGCCAGGGATTGCCTTTTCTATAGTAAATTATTCAAAAAATAATTTTATACTGTCGCAAATTTTAATTACGCCAGGGATTGCCTTTTCTATTGTAAATTATTCCAAAAATAATTTTATACTGTCGCAAATTTTAATTGCGCCAGGGATTGCCTTTTCTATAGTAAATTATTCAAAAAATAATTTTATACTGTCGCAAATTTTAACTACGCCAGGGATTGCCTTTTCTATAGTAAATTATTCAAAAAATAATTTTCTACTGTCGCAAATTTTAATTACACCAGGGATTGCCTTTTCTATAGTAAATTATTCAAAAAATAATTTTTTACTGTCGCATATTTTAATTACGCCAGGGATAGCCTTTTCTATAGTAAATTATTCAAAAAATAATTTTTTACTGTCGCAAATTTTAATTACGCCAGGGATTGCCTTTTCTATAGTAAATTATTCAAAAAATAATTTTCAACTGTCGCAAATTTTAATTACGCCAGGGATTGCCTTTTCTATAGTAAATTATTCAAAAAATAATTTTTTACTGTCGCAAATTTTAATTACGCCAGGGATTGCCTTTTCTATAGTAAATTATTCAAAAAATAATTTTTTACTGTCGCAAATTTTAATTGCGCCAGGGATTGCCTTTTCTATAGTAAATTATTCAAAAAATAATTTTCAACTGTCGCAAATTTTAGTTACGCCAGGGATTGCCTTTTCTATAGTAAATTATTCAAAAAATAATTGTCAACTGTCGCAAATTTTAATTACGGCAGGGATTGCCTTTTCTATAGTAAATTATTCAAAAAATAATTTTATACTGTCGCAAATTTTAATTACGCCAGGGATTGCCTTTTCTATAGTAAATTATTCAAAAAATAATTTTCAACTGTCGCAAATTTTAATTACGCCAGGGATTGCCTTTTCTATAGTAAATTATTCAAAAAATAATTTTCTACTGTCGCAAATTTTAATTACGCCAGGGATTGCCTTTTCTATAGTAAATTATTCAAAAAATAATTTTTTACTGTCGCAAATTTTAATTACGCCAGGGATAGCCTTTTCTATAGTAAATTATTCAAAAAATAATTTTTTACTGTCGCAAATTTTAATTACGCCAGGGATTGCCTTTTCTATAGTAAATTATTCAAAAAATAATTTTCAACTGTCGCAAATTTTAATTGCGCCAGGGATTACCTTTTCTATAGTAAATTATTCAAAAAATAATTTTTTACTGTCGCAAATTTCAAATCCGCCAGGGATTGCCTTTTCTATAGTAAATTATTCAAAAAATAATTTTCAACTGTCGCAAATTTTAATTACGCCAGGGATTGCCTTTTCTATAGTAAATTATTCAAAAAATAATTTTATACTGTCGCAAATTTTAAGTGCGCCAGGGATTGCCTTTTCTATAGTAAATTATTCAAAAAATAATTTTCAACTGTCGCAAATTTTAATTACGCCAGGGATTGCCTTTTCTATAGTAAATTATTCAAAAAATAATTTTTTACTTTCGCAAATTTTAATTACGCCAGGGATTGCCTTTTCTATAGTAAATTATTCAAAAAATAATTTTCAACTGTCGCAAATTTTAATTACGCCAGGGATTGCGTTTTCTATAGTAAATTATTCAAAAAATAATTTTATACTGTCGCAAATTTTAATTACGCCAGGGATTGCCTTTTCTATAGTAAATTATTCAATAAATAATTTTCAACTGTCGCAAATTTTAATTATGCCAGGGATTGCCTTTTCTATAGTAAATTATTCAAAAAATAATTTTATACTGTCGCAAATTTTAATAACGCCAGGGATTACCTTTTCTATAGTAAATTATTCAAAAAATAATTTTCTAGTGTCGCAAATTTTAATTACGCCAGGGATTGCCTTTTCTATAGTAAATTATTCAAAAAATAATTTTTTACTGTCGCAAATTTTAATTACGCCAGGGATTGCCTTTTCTATAGTAAATTATTCAAAAAATAATTTTCTACTGTCGCAAATTTTAATTACGCCAGGGATTGCCTTTTCTACAGTAAATTTTTCAAAATATTAATTTTTTACTGTCGCAAATTTTAAATACGCCAGGGATTGCCTTTTCTACAGTAAATTTTACAAAAAATAATTTTTTACTGTCGCAAATTTCAAATCCGCCAGGGATTGCCTTTTCTACAGTAAATTTTGCTAAAAATAATTTTTTACTGTTGCAAATTTTAATTGCGCCAGGGATTGCCTTTTCTATATTAAATTATTCAAAAAATAATTTTATACTGTCGCAAATTTTAATTACGCCAGGGATTGCCTTTTCTATAGTAAATTATTCAAAAAATTATTTTATACTGTCACAAATTTTAATTACGCCAGGGATTGCCTTTTCTATAGTAATTTATTCAAAAAATAATTTCTTACTGTCGCAAATTTTAAATACGCCAGGGATTGCCTTTTCTATAGTAAATTATTCAAAAAATAATTTTCTACTGTCGCAAATTTTAATTACGCCAGGGATTGCCATTTCTATAGTAAATTATTCAAAAAATAATTTTCAACTGTCGCAAATTTTAATTACGCCAGGGATTGCCTTTTCTATAGTAAATTATTAAAAAAATAATTTTCAACTGTCGCAAATTTTAATTACGCCAGGGATTGCCTTTTCTATAGTAAATTATTCAAAAAATAATTTTATACTGTCGCAAATTTTAATTACGCCAGGAATTGCCTTTTCTATAGTAAATTATTCAAAAAATAATTTTCTACTGTCGCAAATTTTAATTACGCCAGGGATTGCCTTTTCTATAGTAAATTATTCAAAAAATAATTTTTTACTGTCGCAAATTTTAATTGCGCCAGGTATTGCCTTTTCTATAGTAAATTATTAAAAAAAAAATTTTTTACTGTCGCAAATTTTAATTACTCCAGGGATTGCCTTTTCTATAGTAAATTATTCAAAAAATAATTTTTTACTATCGCAAGTTTTAATTGCGCCAGGGATTGCCTTTTCTACAGTAAATTTTGCAAAAAATAATTTTTTACTGTTGCAAATTTTAATTGCGCCAGGAATTGCCTTTTCTATAGTAAATTATTCAAAAAATAATTTTATACTGTCGCAAATTTTAATTACGCTAGGGATTGCCTTTTCTATAGTAAATTATTCAAAAAATAATTTTCAACTGTCGCAAATTTTAATTACGCCAGGGATTGCCTTTTCTATAGTAAATTGTTCAAAAAATAATTTTTTACTGTCGCAAATTTTAAATATCCCAGGGATTGCCTTTTCTATAGTAAATTATTCAAAAAATAATTTTTTACTGTCGCAAATTTTAATTACGCCAGGGATTGCCTTTTCTATAGTAAATTATTCAAAAAATAATTTTCAACTGTCGCAAATTTTAATTACGCCAGGGATTGCCTTTTCTATAGTAAATTATTCAAAAAATAATTTTCAACTGTCGCAAATTTTAAATATCCCAGGGATTGCCTTTTCTATAGTAAATTATTCAAAAAATAATTTTTTACTGTCGCAAATTTTAATTACGCCAGGGATTGCCTTTTCTATAGTAAATTATTCAAAAAATAATTTTCAACTGTCGCAAATTTTAATTACGCCAGGGATTGCCTTTTCTATAGTAAATTATTCAAAAAATAATTTTCAACTGTCGCAAATTTTAATTACGCCAGGGATTGCCTTTTCTATAGTAAATTATTCAAAAAATAATTTTCAACTGTCGCAAATTTTAATTACGCCAGGGATTGCCTTTTCTATAGTAAATTATTAAAAAATAATTTTCAACTGTCGCAAATTTTAATTACGCCAGGGATTGCCTTTTCTATAGTAAATTATTCAAAAAATAATTTTATACTGTCGCAAATTTTAATTACGCCAGGGATTGCCTTTTCTATAGTAAATTATTCAAAAAATAATTTTCTACTGTCGCAAATTTTAATTACGCCAGGGATTGCCTTTTCTATAGTAAATTATTCAAAAAATAATTTTTTACTGTCGCAAATTTTAATTACGCCAGGGATTGCCTTTTCTATAGTAAATTATTCAAAAAATAATTTTCTACTGTCGCAAATTTTAATTACGCCAGGGATTGCCTTTTCTACAGTAAATTTTTCAAAATATTAATTTTTTACTGTCGCAAATTTTAAATACGCCAGGGATTGCCTTTTCTACAGTAAATTTTACAAAAAATAATTTTTTACTGTCGCAATTTTCAAATCCGCCAGGGATTGCCTTTTCTACAGTAAATTTTGCTAAAAATAATTTTTTACTGTTGCAAATTTTAATTGCGCCAGGGATTGCCTTTTCTATAGTAAATTATTCAAAAAATAATTTTATACTGTCGCAAATTTTAATTACGCCAGGGATTGCCTTTTCTATAGTAAATTATTCAAAAAATAGTTTTATACTGTCACAAATTTTAATTACGCCAGGGATTGCCTTTTCTATAGTAATTTATTCAAAAAATAATTTCTTACTGTCGCAAATTTTAAATACGCCAGGGATTGCCTTTTCTATAGTAAATTATTCAAAAAATAATTTTCTACTGTCGCAAATTTTAATTGCGCCAGGGATTGCCTTTTCTATAGTAAATTATTCAAAAAATAATTTTCAACTGTCGCAAATTTTAATTACGCCAGGGATTGCCTTTTCTATAGTAAATTATTCAAAAAATAATTTTTTACTGTCGCAAATTTTAAATATCCCAGGGATTGCCTTTTCTATATTAAATTAGTCAAAAAATAATTTTTTACTATCGCAAGTTTTAATTGCGCCAGGGATTGCCTTTTCTACAGTAAATTTTGCAAAAAATAATTTTTTACTGTCGCAAATTTTAATTACGCCAGGGATTGCCTTTTCTATAGTAATTTATTCAAAAAATAATTTCTTACTGTCGCAAATTTTAAATACGCCAGGGATTGCCTTTTCTATAGTAATTTATTCAAAAAATAATTTCTTACTGTCGCAAATTTTAAATACGCCAGGGATTGCCTTTTCTATAGTAATTTATTCAAAAAATAATTTCTTACTGTCGCAAATTTTAAATACGCCAGGGATTGCCTTTTCTATAGTAAATTATTCAAAAAATAATTTTCTACTGTCGCAAATTTTAATTGCGCCAGGGATTGCCTTTTCTATAGTAAATTATTCAAAAAATAATTTTCAACTGTCGCAAATTTTAATTACGCCAGGGATTGCCTTTTCTATAGTAAATTATTCAAAAAATAATTTTTTACTGTCGCAAATTTTAAATATCCCAGGGATTGCCTTTTCTATATTAAATTAGTCAAAAAATAATTTTTTACTATCGCAAGTTTTAATTGCGCCAGGGATTGCCTTTTCTACAGTAAATTTTGCAAAAAATAATTTTTTACTGTTGCAAATTTTAATTGCGCCAGGGATTGCCTTTTCTATAGTAAATTATTCAAAAAATAATTTTATACTGTCGCAAATTTTAGTTACGCCAGGGATTGCCTTTTCTATAGTAAATTATTCAAAAAATAATTTTTTACTGTCGCAAATTTTAATTGCGCCAGGGATTGCCTTTTCTATAGTAAATTATTCAAAAAATAATTTTCAACTGTGGCAAATTTTAATTACGCCAGGGATTGCCTTTTCTATAGTAAATTATTCAAAAAATAATTTTCTACTGTCGCAAATTTTAATTGCGCCAGGGATTGCCTTTTCTATAGTAAATTATTCAAAAAATAATTTTCAACTGTCGCAAATTTTAATTACGCCAGGGATTGCCTTTTCTATAGTAAATTATTCAAAAAATAATTTTTTACTGTCGCAAATTTTAAATAACCCAGGGATTGCCTTTTCTATATTAAATTAGTCAAAAAATAATTTTTTACTATCGCAAGTTTTAATTGCGCCAGGGATTGCCTTTTCTACAGTAAATTTTGCAAAAAATAATTTTTTACTGTTGCAAATTTTAATTGCGCCAGGGATTGCCTTTTCTATAGTAAATTATTCAAAAAATAATTTTATACTGTCGCAAATTTTAGTTACGCCAGGGATTGCCTTTTCTATAGTAAATTATTCAAAAAATAATTTTTTACTGTCGCAAATTTTAAATATCCCAGGGATAGCCTTTTCTATATTAAATTAGTCAAAAAATAATTTTTTACTATCGCAAGTTTTAATTGCGCCAGGGATTGCCTTTTCTACAGTAAATTTTGCAAAAAATAATTTTTTACTGTTGCAAATTTTAATTGCGCCAGGGATTGCCTTTTCTATAGTAAATTATTCAAAAAAATAATTTTATACTGTCGCAAATTTTAGTTACGCCAGGGATTGCCTTTTCTATAGTAAATTATTCAAAAAATAATTTTTTACTGTTGCAAATTTTAATTGCGCCAGGGATTGCCTTTTCTATAGTAAATTATTCAAAAAATAATTTTATACTGTCGCAAATTTTAATTACGCCAGGGATTGCCTTTTCTATAGTAAATTATTCAAAAAATAGTTTTATACTGTCACAAATTTTAATTACGCCAGGGATTGCCTTTTCTATAGTAATTTATTCAAAAAATAATTTCTTACTGTCGCAAATTTTAAATACGCCAGGGATTGCCTTTTCTATAGTAAATTATTCAAAAAATAATTTTCTACTGTCGCAAATTTTAATTGCGCCAGGGATTGCCTTTTCTATAGTAAATTATTCAAAAAATAATTTTCAACTGTCGCAAATTTTAATTACGCCAGGGATTGCCTTTTCTATAGTAAATTATTCAAAAAATAATTTTTTACTGTCGCAAATTTTAAATATCCCAGGGATTGCCTTTTCTATATTAAATTAGTCAAAAAATAATTTTTTACTATCGCAAGTTTTAATTGCGCCAGGGATTGCCTTTTCTACAGTAAATTTTGCAAAAAATAATTTTTTACTGTCGCAAATTTTAATTACGCCAGGGATTGCCTTTTCTATAGTAAATTATTCAAAAAATAATTTTTTACTGTCGCAAATTTTAAATATCCCAGGGATTGCCTTTTCTATATTAAATTAGTCAAAAAATAATTTTTTACTATCGCAAGTTTTAATTGCGCCAGGGATTGCCTTTTCTACAGTAAATTTTGCAAAAAATAATTTTTTACTGTCGCAAATTTTAATTACGCCAGGGATTGCCTTTTCTATAGTAATTTATTCAAAAAATAATTTCTTACTGTCGCAAATTTTAAATACGCCAGGGATTGCCTTTTCTATAGTAATTTATTCAAAAAATAATTTCTTACTGTCGCAAATTTTAAATACGCC
This sequence comes from Dioctria linearis, assembly GCA_963930735.1. Classification (NCBI taxonomy): domain Eukaryota; kingdom Metazoa; phylum Arthropoda; class Insecta; order Diptera; family Asilidae; genus Dioctria; species Dioctria linearis. The sequence goes on along the minus strand of CAWVNZ010002825.1, from coordinate 58,578 downwards.
AGGGATTGCCTTTTCTATAGTAATTTATTCAAAAAATAATTTCTTACTGTCGCAAATTTTAAATACGCCAGGGATTGCCTTTTCTATAGTAAATTATTCAAAAAATAATTTTCTACTGTCGCAAATTTTAATTGCGCCAGGGATTGCCTTTTCTATAGTAAATTATTCAAAAAATAATTTTCAACTGTCGCAAATTTTAATTACGCCAGGGATTGCCTTTTCTATAGTAAATTATTCAAAAAATAATTTTTTACTGTCGCAAATTTTAAATATCCCAGGGATTGCCTTTTCTATATTAAATTAGTCAAAAAATAATTTTTTACTATCGCAAGTTTTAATTGCGCCAGGGATTGCCTTTTCTACAGTAAATTTTGCAAAAAATAATTTTTTACTGTTGCAAATTTTAATTGCGCCAGGGATTGCCTTTTCTATAGTAAATTATTCAAAAAATAATTTTATACTGTCGCAAATTTTAGTTACGCCAGGGATTGCCTTTTCTATAGTAAATTATTCAAAAAATAATTTTTTACTGTCGCAAATTTTAATTACGCCAGGGATTGCCTTTTCTATAGTAAATTATTCAAAAAATAATTTTCTACTGTCGCAAATTTTAATTGCGCCAGGGATTGCCTTTTCTATAGTAAATTATTCAAAAAATAATTTTCAACTGTCGCAAATTTTAATTACGCCAGGGATTGCCTTTTCTATAGTAAATTATTCAAAAAATAATTTTTTACTGTCGCAAATTTTAAATATCCCAGGGATTGCCTTTTCTATAGTAAATTATTCAAAAAATAATTTTTTACTGTCGCAAATTTTAATTACGCCAGGGATTGCCTTTTCTATAGTAAATTATTCAAAAAATAATTTTCAACTGTCGCAAATTTTAATTACGCCAGGGATTGCCTTTTCTATAGTTAATTATTCAAAAAATAATTTTCAACTGTCGAAAATTTTAATTACGCCAGGGATTGCCTTTTCTATAGTAAATTATTCAAAAAATAATTTTCAACTGTCGCAAATTTTAATTACGCCAGGGATTGCCTTTTCTATAGTAAATTATTCAAAAAATAATTTTATACTGTCGCAAATTTTAATTACGCCAGGGATTGCCTTTTCTATAGTAAATTATTCAAAAAATAATTTTCTACTGTCGCAAATTTTAATTACGCCAGGGATTGCCTTTTCTATAGTAAATTATTCAAAATATAATTTTTTACTGTCGCAAATTTTAATTACGCCAGGGATTGCCTTTTCTATAGTAAATTATTCAAAAAATAATTTTCTACTGTCGCAAATTTTAATTACGCCAGGGATTGCCTTTTCTACAGTAAATTTTTAAAAATATTAATTTTTTACTGTCGCAAATTTTAAATACGCCAGGGATTGCCTTTTCTATAGTAAATTATTCAAAAAATAATTTTTTACTGTCGCAAATTTCAAATCCGCCAGGGATTGCCTTTTCTACAGTAAGTTTTGCAAAAAATAATTTTTTACTGTTGCAAATTTTAATTGCGCCAGGGATTGCCTTTTCTATAGTAAATTATTCAAAAAATAATTTTATACTGTCGCAAATTTTAATTACTCCAGGGATTGCCTTTTCTATAGTAAATTATTCAAAAAATAATTTTATACTGTCGCAAATTTTAATTACGCCAGGGATTGCCTTTTCTATAGTAAATTATTCAAAAAATAATTTTATACTGTCGCAAATTTTAATTACGCCAGGGATTGCCTTTTCTATAGTAAATTATTCAAAAAATAATTTTCTACTGTCGCAAATTTTAATTACGCCAGGGATTGCCTTTTCTATAGTAAATTATTCAAAAAATAATTTTCAACTGTCGCAAATTTTAATTACGCCAGGGATTGCCTTTTCTATAGTAAATTATTCAAAAAATAATTTTCAACTGTCGCAAATTTTAATTACGCCAGGGATTGCCTTTTCTATAGTAAAAAATTCAAAAAATAATTTTATACTGTCGCAAATTTTAATTACGCCAGGGATTGCCTTTTCTATAGTAAATTATTCAAAAAATAATTTTCTACTGTCGCAAATTTTAATTACGCCAGGGATTGCCTTTTCCATAGTAAATTATTCAAAAAATAATTTTTTACTGTCGCAATTTTTAATTGCGCCAGGGATTGCCTTTTCTACAGTAAATTTTGCAAAAAATAATTTTTTTACTGTCGCAAATTTCAAATCCGCCAGGGATTGCCTTTTCTACAGTAAATTTTGCAAAAAATAATTTTTTACTGTTGCAAATTTTAATTGCGCCAGGGATTGCCTTTTCTATAGTAAATTATTCAAAAAATAATTTTATACTGTCGCAAATTTTAATTACGCCAGGGATTGCCTTTTCTATAGTAAATTATTCAAAAAATAATTTTCTACTGTCGCAAATTTTAATTACGCCAGGGATTGCCTTTTCTATAGTAAATTATTCAAAAAATAATTTTATACTGTCGCAAATTTTAATTACGCCAGGGATTGCCTTTTCTATAGTAAATTATTCAAAAAATAATTTTCTACTGTCGCAAATTTTAATTACGCCAGGGATTGCCTTTTCTATAGTAAATTATTCAAAAAATAATTTTTTACTCTCGCAAGTTTTAATTGCGCCAGGGATTGCCTTTTCTATAGTAAATTATTCAAAAAATAATTTTATACTGTCGCAAATTTTAATTACGCCAGGGATTGCCTTTTCTATAGTAATTTATTCAAAAAATAATTTCTTACTGTCGCAAATTTTAAATACGCCAGGGATTGCCTTTTCTATAGTAAATTATTCAAAAAATAATTTTCTACTGTCGCAAATTTTAATTACGCCAGAGATTGCCTTTTCTATAGTAAATTGTTCAAAAAATAATTTTCAACTGTCGCAAATTTTAATTACGCCAGGGATTGCCTTTTCTATAGTAAATTATTCAAAAAATAATTTACAACTGTCGCAAATTTTAATTACGCCAGGGATTGCCTTTTCTATAGTAAATTATTCAAAAAATAATTTTCTACTGTCGCAAATTTTAATTACGCCAGGGATTGCCTTTTCTATAGTAAATTATTCAAAAAATAATTTTCTACTGTCGCAAATTTTAATTACGCCAGGGATTGCCTTTTCTATAGTAAATTATTCAAAAAATAATTTTTTACTCTCGCAAGTTTTAATTGCGCCAGGGATTGCCTTTTCTACAGTAAATTTTGCAAAAAATAATTTTTTACTGTTGCAAATTTTAATTGCGCCAGGGATTGCCTTTTCTATAGTAAATTATTCAAAAAATAATTTTATACTGTCGCAAATTTTAATTACGACAGGGATTGCCTTTTGTATAGTAAATTATTCAAAAAATAATTTTTTACTGTCGCAAATTTTAATTACGCCAGGGATTGCCTTTTCTATAGTAAATTATTCAAAAAATAATTTTCTACTGTCGCAAATTTTAATTGCGCCAGGGATTGCCTTTTCTATAGTAAATTATTCAAAAAATACTTTTCAACTGTCGCAAATTTTAAATACGCCAGGGATTGCCATTTCTATAGTAAATTATTCAAAAAATAATTTTTTACTGTCGCAAATTTTAAATATCCCAGGGATTGCCTTTTCTAAAGTAAATTATTCAAAAAATAATTTTTTACTGTCGCAAATTTTAAATATCCCAGGGATTGCCTTTTCTATAGTAAATTTCTCAGAAATTAATTTTTTACTGTCGCAAATTTTAATTGCGCCAGGGATTGCCTTTTCTATAGTAAATTATTAAAAAAAAAATTTTTTACTGTCGCAAATTTCAAATCCGCCAGGGATTGCCTTTTCTACAGTAAATTTTGCAAAAAATAATTTTTTACTGTTGCAAATTTTAATTGCGCCAGGGATTGCCTTTTCTATAGTAAATTATTCAAAAAATAATTTTATACTGTCGCAAATTTTAATTACGCCAGGGATTGCCTTTTCTATAGTAAATTATTCAAAAAATAATTTTCTACTGTCGCAAATTTTAATTACGCCAGGGATTGCCTTTTCTATAGTAAATTATTCAAAAAATAATTTTATACTGTCGCAAATTTTAATTACGCCAGGGATTGCCTTTTCTATAGTAAATTATTCAAAAAATAATTTTCTACTGTCGCAAATTTTAATTACGCCAGGGATTGCCTTTTCTATAGTAAATTATTCAAAAAATAATTTTTTACTCTCGCAAGTTTTAATTGCGCCAGGGATTGCCTTTTCTATAGTAAATTATTCAAAAAATAATCTTATACTGTCGCAAATTTTAATTACGCCCGGGATTGCCTTTTCTATAGTAATTTATTCAAAAAATAATTTCTTACTGTCGCAAATTTTAAATACGCCAGGGATTGCCTTTTCTATAGTAAATTATTCAAAAAATAATTTTCTACTGTCGCAAATTTTAATTACGCCAGAGATTGCCTTTTCTATAGTAAATTATTCAAAAAATAATTTTCAACTGTCGCAAATTTTAATTACGCCAGGGATTGCCTTTTCTATAGTAAATTATTCAAAAAATAATTTTCAACTGTCGCAAATTTTAATTACGCCAGGGATTGCCTTTTCTATAGTAAATTATTCAAAAAATAATTTTCTACTGTCGCAAATTTTAATTACGCCAGGGATTGCCTTTTCTATAGTAAATTATTCAAAAAATAATTTTCTACTGTCGCAAATTTTAATTACGCCAGGGATTGCCTTTTCTATAGTAAATTATTCAAAAAATAATTTTCTACTGTCGCAAATTTTAATTGCGCCAGGGATTGCCTTTTCTATAGTAAATTATTCAAAAAATACTTTTCAACTGTCGCAAATTTTAAATACGCCAGGGATTGCCATTTCTATAGTAAATTATTCAAAAAATAATTTTTTACTGTCGCAAATTTTAAATATCCCAGGGATTGCCTTTTCTAAAGTAAATTATTCAAAAAATAATTTTTTACTGTCGCAAATTTTAAATATCCCAGGGATTGCCTTTTCTATAGTAAATTTCTCAGAAATTAATTTTTTACTGTCGCAAATTTTAATTGCGCCAGGGATTGCCTTTTCTATAGTAAATTATTAAAAAAAAAATTTTTTACTGTCGCAAATTTCAAATCCGCCAGGGATTGCCTTTTCTACAGTAAATTTTGCAAAAAATAATTTTTTACTGTTGCAAATTTTAATTGCGCCAGGGATTGCCTTTTCTATAGTAAATTATTCAAAAAATAATTTTATACTGTCGCAAATTTTAATTACGCCAGGGATTGCCTTTTCTATAGTAAATTATTCAAAAAATAATTTTCTACTGTCGCAAATTTTAATTACGCCAGGGATTGCCTTTTCTATAGTAAATTATTCAAAAAATAATTTTATACTGTCGCAAATTTTAATTACGCCAGGGATTGCCTTTTCTATAGTAAATTATTCAAAAAATAATTTTCTACTGTCGCAAATTTTAATTACGCCAGGGATTGCCTATTCTATAGTAAATTATTCAAAAAATAATTTTTTACTCTCGCAAGTTTTAATTGCGCCAGGGATTGCCTTTTCTATAGTAAATTATTCAAAAAATAATCTTATACTGTCGCAAATTTTAATTACGCCAGGGATTGCCTTTTCTATAGTAATTTATTCAAAAAATAATTTCTTACTGTCGCAAATTTTAAATACGCCAGGGATTGCCTTTTCTATAGTAAATTATTCAAAAAATAATTTTCTACTGTCGCAAATTTTAATTACGCCAGAGATTGCCTTTTCTATAGTAAATTATTCAAAAAATAATTTTCAACTGTCGCAAATTTTAATTACGCCAGGGATTGCCTTTTCTATAGTAAATTATTCAAAAAATAATTTTCAACTGTCGCAAATTTTAATTACGCCAGGGATTGCCTTTTCTATAGTAAATTATTCAAAAAATAATTTTCTACTGTCGCAAATTTTAATTACGCCAGGGATTGCCTTTTCTATAGTAAATTATTCAAAAAATAATTTTCTACTGTCGCAAATTTTAATTACGCCAGGGATTGCCTTTTCTATAGTAAATTATTCAAAAAATAATTTTTTACTCTCGCAAGTTTTAATTGCGCCAGGGATTGCCTTTTCTACAGTAAATTTTGCAAAAAATAATTTTTTACTGTTGCAAATTTTAATTGCGCCAGGGATTGCCTCTTCTATAGTAAATTATTCAAAAAATAATTTTATATTGTCGCAAATTTTAATTACGCCAGGGATTGCCTTTTGTATAGTAAATTATTCAAAAAATAGTTTTTTCTGTCGCAAATTTTAATTACGCCAGGGATTGCCTTTTCTATAGTAAATTATTCAAAAATAATTTTCTACTGTCGCAAATTTTAATTGCGCCAGGGGTTGCCTTTTCTATAGTAAATTATTCAAAAAATAATTTTCAACTGTCGCAAATTTTAATTACGCCAGGGATTGCCATTTCTATAGTAAATTATTCAAAAAATAATTTTTTACTGTCGCAAATTTTAATTACGCCAGGGATTGCCTTTTCTATAGTAAATTATTCAAAAAATAATTTTATACTGTCGCAAATTTTAATTACGCCAGGGATTGCCTTTTCTATAGTAAATTATTCAAAAAATAATTTTATACTGTCGCAAATTTTAATTACGCCAGGGATTGCCTTTTCTATAGTAAATTATTCAAAAAATAATTTTCTACTGTCGCAAATTTTAATTACGCCAGGGATTGCCTTTTCTATAGTAAATTATTCAAAAAATAATTTTATACTGTCGCAAATTTTAATTACGCCAGGGATTGCCTTTTCTATAGTAAATTATTCAAAAAATTATTTTCAACTGTCGCAAATTTTAATTACGCCAGGGATTGCCTTTTCTATAGTAAATTATTCAAAAAATAATTTTCTACTGTCGCAAATTTTAATTACGCCAGGGATTGCCTTTTCTATAGTAAATTATTCAAAAAATAATTTTTTACTGTCGCAAATTTTAATTGCGCCAGGGATTGCCTTTTCTATAGTAAATTATTCAAAAAATAATTTTTTACTGTCGCAAATTTCAAATCCGCCAGGGATTGCCTTTTCTACAGTAAATTTTGCAAAAAATAATTTTTTACTGTCGCAAATTTCAAATCCGCCAGGGATTGCCTTTTCTATAGTAAATTATTCAAAAAATAATTTTATACTGTCGCAAATTTTAAATACGCCAGGGATTGCCTTTTCTATAGTAAATTATCCAAAAAATAGTTTTCAACTGTCGCAAATTTTAAATACGCCAGGGATTGCCTTTTCTATAGTAAACTATTCAAAAAATAATTTTCAACTGTCGCAAATTTTAATTGCGCCAGGGATTGCATTTTCTATAGTAAATTATTCAAAAAATAATTTTCAACTGTCGCAAATTTTAATTGCGCCAGGGATTGCCTTTTCTATAGTAAATTATTCAAAAAATAATTTTTTACTGTCGCAAATTTTAATTTCGCCAGGGATTGCCTTTTCTATAGTAAATTATTCAAAAAATAATTTTCTACTGTCGCAAATTTTAATTACGCCAGGGATTGCCTTTTCTATAGTAAACTTTTCAAAAAATAATTTTCTATTGTCGCAAATTTTAATTACGCCAGGGATTGCCTTTTCTATAGTAAATTATTCAAAAAATAATTTTATACTGTCGCAAATTTTAATTACGCCAGGGATTGCCTTTTCTTTAGTAAATTATTCAAAAAATAATTTTCTACTGTCGCAAATTTTAATTACGCCAGGGATTGCCTTTTCTATAGTAAATTATTCAAAAAATAATTTTATACTGTCGCAAATTTTAATTGCGCCAGGGATTGCCTTTTCTATAGTAAATTATTCAAAAAATAATTTTTTACTGTCGCAAATTTTAATTGCGCCAGGTATTGCCTTTTCTATAGTAAATTATTCAAAAAATAATTTTCTACTGTCGCAAATTTTAATTGCGCCAGGGATTGCCTTTTCTATAGTAAATTATTCAAAAAATAATTTTCAACTGTGGCAAATTTTAATTACGCCAGGGATTGCCTTTTCTATAGTAAATTATTCAGAAAATAATTTTTTACTGTCGCAAATTTTAAATACGCCAGGGATTGCCTTTTCTATAGTAAATTATTCAAAAAATAATTTTATACTGTCGCAAATTTTAATTGCGCCAGGGATTGCCTTTTCTATAGTAAATTATTCAAAAAATAATTTTATACTGTCGCAAATTTTAAGTGCGCCAGGGATTGCCTTTTCTATAGTAAATTATTCAAAAAATAATTTTATACTGTCGCAAATTTTAAATACGCCAGGGATTGCCTTTTCTATAGTAAATTATTCAAAAAATAATTTTAAACTGTCGCAAATTTTAAATACGCCAGGAATTGCCTTTTCTATAGTAAATTATTCAAAAAATAATTTTCAACTGTCGCAAATTTTAATTGCGCCAGGGATTGCCTTTTCTATAGTAAATTATTCAAAAAATAATTTTCAACTGTCGCAAATTTTAATTGCGCCAGGGATTGCCTTTTCTATAGTAAATTATTCAAAAAATAATTTTTTACTGTCGCAAATTTTAATTACGCCAGGGATTTCCTTTTCTATAGTAAATTATTCAAAAAATAATTTTCTATTGTCGCAAATTTTAATTACGCCAGGGATTGCCTTTTCTATAGTAAACTTTTCAAAAAATAATTTTCTATTGTCGCAAATTTTAATTACGCCAGGGATTGCCTTTTCTATAGTAAATTATTCAAAAAATAATATTATACTGTCGCAAATTTTAATTACGCCAGGGATTGCCTTTTCTATAGTAAATTATTCAAAAAATAATTTTCTACTGTCGCAAATTTTAATTACGCCAGGGATTGCCTTTTCTATAGTAAATTATTCAAAAAATAATTTTATACTGTCGCAAATTTTAATTGCGCCAGGGATTGCCTTTTCTATAGTAAATTATACAAAAAATAATTTTTTACTGTCGCAAATTTTAATTGCGCCAGGGATTGCCTTTTCTATAGTAAATTATTCAAAAAATAATTTTCTACTGTCGCAAATTTTAATTGCGCCAGGGATTGCCTTTTCTATAGTAAATTATTCAAAAAATAATTTTCAACTGTCGCAAATTTTAATTACGCCAGGGATTGCCTTTTCTATAGTAAATTATTCAAAAAATAATTGTTTACTGTCGCAAATTTTAAATACGCCAGGGATTGCCTTTTCTATAGTAAATTATTCAAAAAATAATTTTATACTGTCGCAAATTTTAATTGCGCCAGGGATTGCCTTTTCTATAGTAAATTATTCAAAAAATAATTTTATACTGTCGCAAATTTTAAGTGCGCCAGGGATTGCCTTTTCTATAGTAAATTATTCAAAAAATAATTTTTTACTGTCGCAAATTTTAAGTGCGCCAGGGATTGCCTTTTCTATAGTAAATTATTCAAAAAATAATTTTATACTGTCGCAAATTTTAATTACGCCAAGGATTGCCTTTTCTATAGTAAATTATTCAAAAAATAATTTTCTACTCTCGCAAATTTTAAGTGCGCCAGGGATTGCCTTTTCTATAGTAAATTATTCAAAAAATAATTTTATACTGTCGCAAATTGTAATTGCGCCAGGGATTGCCTTTTCTATAGTAAATTATTCAAAAAATAATTTTATACTGTCGCAAATTTTAATTGCGCCAGGGATTGCCTTTTCTATAGTAAATTATTCAAAAAATAATGTTTTACTGTCGCAAATTTTAATTACGCCAGGGATTGCCTTTTCTATAGCAAATTATTCAAAAAATAATTTTCTACTGTCGCAAATTTTAATTACGCCAGGGATTGCCTTTTCTATAGTAAATTATTCAAAAAATAATTTTATACTGTCGCAAATTTTAATTGCGCCAGGGATTGCCTTTTCTATATTAAATTATTCAATAAATAATTTTCAACTGTCGCAAATTTTAATTATGCCAGGGATTGCCTTTTCTATAGTAAATTATTCAAAAAATAATTTTATACTGTCGCAAATTGTAAGTGCGCCAGGGATTGCCTCTTCTATAGTAAATTATTCAAAAAATAATTTTATACTGTCGCAAATTTTAAGTGCGCCAGGGATTGCCTTTTCTATAGTAAATTATTCAAAAAATAATTTTCTACTGTCGCAAATTTTAAGTGCGCCAGGGATTGCCTTTTCTATAGTAAATTATTCAAAAAATAATTTTATACTGTCGCAAATTTTAACTACGCCAGGGATTGCCTTTTCTATAGTAAATTATTCAAAAAATAATTTTCTACTGTCGCAAATTTTAAGTGCGCCAGGGATTGCCTTTTCTATAGTAAATTATTCAAAAAATAATTTTATACTGTCGCAAATTTTAATTGCGCCAGGGATTGCCTTTTCTATAGTAAATTATTCAAAAAATAATTTTATACTGTCGAAAATTTTAATTGCGCCAGGGATTGCCTTTTCTATAGTAAATTATTCAAAAAATAATGTTTTACTGTCGCAAATTTTAATTACGCCAGGGATTGCCTTTTCTATAGTAAATTATTCAAAAAATAATTTTCTACTGTCGCAAATTTTAATTACGCCAGGGATTGCCTTTTCTATGGTAAATTATTCAAAAAATAATTTTATACTGTCGCAAATTTTAATTGCGCCAGGGATTGCCTTTTCTATAGTAAATTATTCAAAAAATAATTTTCAACTGTCGCAAATTTTAATTACGCCAGGGATTGCCTTTTCTATAGTAGATTATTCAAAAAATAATTTGATACTGTCGCAAATTTTAATTGCGCCAGGGATTGCCTTTTCTATAGTAAATTATTCAAAAACTAATTTTTTACTGTCGCAAATTTTAAGTGCGCCAGGGATTGCCTTTTCTATAGTAAATTATTCAAAAAATAATTTTTTACTGTCGCAAATTTTAAGTGCGCCAGGAATTGCCTTTTCTATAGTAAATTATTCAAAAAATAATTTTATACTGTCGCAAATTTTAATTACGCCAGGGATTGCCTTTTCTATAGTAAATTATTCAAAAAATAATTTTCTACTGTCGCAAATTTTAAGTGCGCCAGGGATTGCCTTTTTTATAGTAAATTATTCAAAAAATAATTTTATACTGTCGCAAATTTTAATTGCGCCAGGGATTGCTTTTTCTATAGTAAATTATTCAAAAAATAATTTTCAACAGTCGCAAATTTTAATTACGCCAGGGATTGCCTTTTCTATAGTAAATTATTCAAAAAATAATGTTTTTCTGTCGCAAATTTTAAATACGCCAGGGATTGCCTTTTCTATAGTAAATTATTCAAAAAATAATTTTTTACTGTCGCAAATTTTAAATATCCCAGGGATTGCCTTTTCTATAGTAAATTTCTCACAAATTAATTTTTTACTGTCGCAAATTTTAAATACGTCAGGGATTGCCTTTTCTATAGTAAATTATTCAAAAAATAATTTTTTACTGTCGCAAATTTCAAATCCGCCAGGGATTGCCTTTTCTATAGTAAATTATTCAAAAAATAATTTTCTACTGTCGCAAATTTTAATTACGCCAGGGATTGCCTTTTCTATAGTAAATTATTCAAAAAATAATTTTTTACTATCGCAAGTTTTAATTGCGCCAGGGATTGCCTTTTCTACAGTAAATTTTGCAAAAAATAATTTTTTACTGTCGCAAATTTTAATTGCGCCAGGGATTGCCTTTTCTATAGTAAATTATTCAAAAAATAATTTTTTACTGTCGCAAATTTTAAATACGCCAGGGATTGCCTTTTCTATAGTAAATTATTCAAAAAATAATTTTATACTGTCGCAAATTTTAATTACGCCAGGGATTGCCTTTTCTATAGTAAATTATTCAAAAAATAATTTTATACTGTCGCAAATTTTAATTGCGCCAGGGATTGCCTTTTCTATAGTAAATTATTCAAAAAATAATTTTATACTGACGCAAATTTTAATTGCGCCAGGGATTGCCTTTTCTATAGTGAATTATTCAAAAAATAATTTTCTACTGTCGCAAATTTTAATTGCGCCAGGGATTGCCTTTTCTATAGTAAATTATTCAAAAAATAATTTTCTACTGTGGCAAATTTTAATTGCGCCAGGGATTGCCTTTTCTATAGTAAATTATTCAAAAAATAATTTTCAAATGTCGCAAATTTTAATTACGCCAGGGATTGCCTTTTCTATAGTAAATTATTCAAAAAAAATTTTTTTACTTTCGCAAATTTTAAATACGCCAGGGATTGCCTTTTCTATAGTAAATTATTCAAAAAATAATTTTATACTGTCGCAAATTTTAATTGCGCCAGGGATTGCCTTTTCTATAGTAAATTATTCAAAAAATAATTTTATACTGTTGCAAATTTTAAGTGCGCCAGGGATTGCCTTTTCTATAGTAAATTATTCAAAAAATAATTTTTTACTGTCGCAAATTTTAAGCGCCAGGGATTGCCTTTTCTATAGCAAATTATTCAAAAAATAATTTTATACTGTCGCAAATTTTAATTACGCCAGGGATTGCCTTTTCTATAGTAAATTATTCAAAAAATAATTTTATACTGTCGCAAATTTTAAGTGCGCCAGGGATTGCCTTTTCTATAGTAAATTATTCAAAAAATAATTTTATACTGTCGCAAATTTTAAGTGCGCCAGGGATTGCCTTTTCTATAGTAAATTATTCAAAAAATAATTTTTTACTGTCGCAAATTTTAAGTGCGCCAGGGATTGCCTTTTCTATAGTAAATTATTCAAAAAATAATTTTATACTGTCGCAAATTTTAAATACGCCAGGGATTGCCTTTTCTATAGTAAATTATTCAAAAAATAATTTTATACTGTCGCAAATTTTAAGTGCGCCAGGGATTGCCTTTTCTATAGTAAATTAATCAAAAAATAATTTTATACTGTTGCAAATTTTAATTACGCCAGGGATTGCCTTTTCTATAGTAAATTATTCAAAAAATAATTTTCTACTGTCGCAAATTTTAAGTGCGCCAGGGATTGCCTTTTCTATAGTAAATTATTCAAAAAATAATTTTATACTGTCGCAAATTTTAAATACGCCAGGGATTGCCTTTTCTATGGTAAATTATTCAAAAAATAATTTTATACTGTCGCAAATTTTAATTGCGCCAGGGATTGCCTTTTCTATAGTAAATTATTCAAAAAATAATTTTATACTGTCGAAAATTTTAAGTGCGCCAGGGATTGCCTTTTCTATAGTAAATTATTCAAAAAATAATTTTTTACTGTCGCAAATTTTAAGTGCGCCAGGGATTGCCTTTTCTATAGTAAATTATTCAAAAAATAATTTTATACTGTCGCAAATTTTAATTGCGCCAGGGATTGCCTTTTCTATAGTAAATTATTCAAAAAATAATTTTTTACTGTCGCAAATTTTAATTGCGCCAGGAATTGCCTTTTCTATAGTAAATTATTCAAAAAATAATGTTCTACTGTCGCAAATTTTAATTGCGCCAGGGATTGCCTTTTCTATAGTAAATTATTCAAAAAATAATTTTCAACTGTCGCAAATTTTAATTACGCCAGGGATTGCCTTTTCTATAGTAAATTATTCAAAAAATAATTTTTTACTGTCGCAAATTTTAATTGCGCCAGGGATTGCCTTTTCTATAGTAAATTATTCAAAAAATAATTTTATACTGTCGCAAATTTTAAGTGCGCCAGGGATTGCCTTTTCTATAGTAAATTATTCAAAAAATAATTTTTTACTGTCGCAAATTTTAAGTGCGCCAGGGATTGCCTTTTCTATAGTAAATTATTCAAAAAATAATTTTATACTGTCGCAAATTTTAATTGCGCCAAGGATTGCCTTTCCTATAGTAAATTATTCAAAAAATAATTTTTTACTGTCGCAAATTTTAATTGCGCCAGGGATTGCCTTTTCTATAGTAAATTATTCAAAAATAATTTTCTACTGTCGCAAATTTTAATTATGCCAGGGATTGCCTTTTCTATAGTAAATTATTCAAAAAATAATTTTTTACTGTCGCAAATTTTAAATACGCCAGGGATTGCCTTTTCTATAGTAAATTATTCAAAAAATAATTTTATACTGTCGCAAATTTTAATTGCGCCAGGGATTGCCTTTTCTATAGTAAATTATTCAAAAAATAATTTTATACTGTCGCAAATTTTAAGTGCGCCAGGGATTGCCTTTTCTATAGTAAATTATTCAAAAAATAAATTTTTACTGTCGCAAATTTTAAGTGCGCCAGGGATTGCCTTTTCTATAGTAAATTATTCAAAAAATAATTTTATACTGTCGCAAATTTTAACTACGCCAGGGATTGCCTTTTCTATAGTAAATTATTCAAAAAATAATTTTTTACTGTCGCAAATTTTAAGTGCGCCAGGGATTGCCTTTTCTATAGTAAATTATTCAAAAAATAATTTTTTACTGTCGCAAATTTTAATTACGCCAGGGATTGCCTTTTCTATAGTAAATTATTCAAAAAATAATTTTCTACTGTCGCAAATTTTAATTACGCCAGGGATTGCCTTTTCTATAGTAAATTATTCAAAAAATAATTTTATACTGTCGCAAATTTTAATTGCGCCAGGGATTGCCTTTTCTATAGTAAATTATTAAAAAAATAATTTTATACTGTCGCAAATTTTAATTACGCCAGGGATTGCCTTTTCTATAGTAAATTATTCAAAAAATAATTTTCTACTGTCGCAAATTTTAAGTGCGCCAGGGACTGCCTTTTCTATAGTAAATTATTCAAAAAATAATTTTATACTGTCGCAAATTTTAAATACGCCAGGGATTGCCTTTTCTATAGTAAATTATTCAAAAAATAATTTTATACTGTCGCAAATTTTAAGTGCGCCAGGGATTGCCTTTTCTATAGTAAATTATTCAAAAAATAATTTTATACTGTCGCAAATTTTAATTACGCCAGGGATTGCCTTTTCTATAGTAAATTATTCAAAAAATAATTTTCTACTGTCGCAAATTTTAGGTGCGCCAGGGATTGCCTTTTCTATAGTAAATTATTCAAAAAATAATTTTATACTGTCGCAAATTTTAAATACGCCAGGGATTGCCTTTTCTATAGTAAATTATTCAAAAAATAATTTTATACTGTCGCAAATTTTAATTGCGCCAGGGATTGCCTTTTCTATAGTAAATTATTCAAAAAATAATTTTATACTGTCGCAAATTTTAAGTGCGCCAGGATTGCCTTTTCTATAGTAAATTATTCAAAAAATAATTTTTTACTGTCGCAAATTTTAAGTGCGCCAGGGATTGCCTTTTCTATAGTAAATTATTCAAAAAATAATTTTATACTGTCGCAAATTTTAATTGCGCCAGGGATTGCCATTTCTATAGTAAATTATTCAAAAAATAATTTTTTACTGTCGCAAATTTTAATTGCGCCAGGGATTGCCTTTTCTATAGTAAATTATTCAAAAAATAATTTTCTACTGTCGCAAATTTTAATTACGCCAGGGATTGCCTTTTCTATAGTAAATTATTCAAAAAATAATTTTTTACTGTCGCAAATTTTAAATACGCCAGGGATTGCCTTTTCTATAGTAAATTATTCAAAAAATAATTTTATACTGTCGCAAATTTTAATTGCGCCAGGGATTGCCTTTTCTATAGTAAATTATTCAAAAAATAATTTTATACTGTCGCAAATTTTAAGTGCGCCAGGGATTGCCTTTTCTATAGTAAATTATTCAAAAAATAATTTTTTACTGTCGCAAATTTTAAGTGCGCCAGGGATTGCCTTTTCTATAGTAAATTATTCAAAAAATAATTTTATACTGTCGCAAATTTTAATTACGCCAGGGATTGCCTTTTCTATAGTAAATTATTCAAAAAATAATTTTCTACTGTCGCAAATTTTAAGTGCGCCAGGGATTGCCTTTTCTATAGTAAATTATTCAAAAAATAATTTTATACTGTCGCAAATTTTAATTGCGCCAGGGATTGCCTTTTCTATAGTAAATTATTCAAAAAATAATTTTATACTGTCGCAAATTTTAATTGCGCCAGGGATTTCCTTTTCTATAGTAAATTATTCAAAAAATAATTTTTTACTGTCGCAAATTTTAATTACTCCAGGGATTGCCTTTTCTATAGTAAATTATTCAAAAAATAATTTTCTACTGTCGCAAATTTTAATTACGCCAGGGATTGCCTTTTCTATAGTAAATTATTCAAAAAATAATTTTATACTGTCGCAAATTTTAATTGCGGCAGGGATTGCCTTTTCTATAGTAAATTATTCTTCAAAAAATAAGTTTCAACTGTTGCAAATTTTAATTACGCCAGGGATTGCCTTTTCTATAGTAAATTATTCAAAAAATAATTTTATACTGTTGCAAATTTTAAGTGCGCCAGGTATTGCCTTTTCTATAGTAAATTATTCAAAAAATAATTTTATAATGTCGCAAATTTTAAGTGCGCCAGGGATTGCCTTTTCTATAGTAAATTATTCAAAAAATAATTTTCAACTGTCGCAAATTTCAAATCCGCCAGGGATTGCCTTTTCTATAGTAAATTATTCAAAAAATAATTTTATACTGTGGCAAATTTTAAATATCCCAGGGATTGCCTTTTCTATAGTAAATTTCTCACAAATTAATTTTTTACTGTCGCAAATTTTAAATACGCCAGGGATTGCCTTTTCTATAGTAAATTATTCAAAAAATAATTTTTTACTGTCGCAAATTTTAATTGCGCCAAGGATTGCCTTTTCTACAGTAAATTATTCAAAAAATAATTTTATACTGTCGCAAATTTTAATTGCGCCAGGGTTTGCTTTTTCTATAGTAAATTATTCAAAAAATAATTTTCAACTGTCGCAAATTTTAATTACGGCAGGGGTTGCCTTTTCTATAGTAAATTATTCAACAAATAATTTTTTACTGTCGCAAATTTTAAATACGCCAGGGATTGCCTTTTCTATAGTAAATTATTCAAAAAATAATTTTTTACTGTCGCAAATTTCAAATCCGCCAGGGATTGCCTTTTCTATAGTAAATTATTCAAAAAATAATTTTCTACTGTCGCAAATTTTAATTACGCCAGGGATTGCCTTTTCTATAGTAAATTATTCAAAAAATAATTTTTTACTATCGCAAGTTTTAATTGCGCCAGGGATTGCCTTTTCTACAGTAAATTTTGCAAAAAATAATTTTTTACTGTCGCAAATTTTAATTGCGCCAGGGATTGCCTTTTCTATAGTAAATTATTCAAAAAATAATTTTTTACTGTCGCAAATTTTAAATACGCCAGGGATTGCCTTTTCTATAGTAAATTATTCAAAAAATAATTTTATACTGTCGCAAATTTTAATTACGCCAGGGATTGCCTTTTCTATAGTAAATTATTCAAAAATTAATTTTATACTGTCGCAAATTTTAATTGCGCCAGGGATAGCCTTTACTATAGTAAATTATTCAAAAAATAATTTCTACTGTCGCAAATTTTAATTACGCCAGGGATTGCCTTTTCTATAGTAAATTTCTCACAAATTAATTTTCTACTGTCGCAAATTCCAAATCCGCCAGGGATTGCCTTTTCTACAGTAAATTTTGCAAAAACTAATTTTATACTGTCGCAAATTTTAATTGCGCCAGGGATTGCCTTTTCTATAGTAAATTATTCAAAAAATAATTTTATACTGTCGAAAATTTTAAGTGCGCCAGGGATTGCCTTTTCTATAGTAAATTATTCAAAAAATAATTTTTTACTGTCGCAAATTTTAAGTGCGCCAGGGATTGCCTTTTCTATAGTAAATTATTCAAAAAATAATTTTATACTGTCGCAAATTTTAATTGCGCCAGGGATTGCCTTTTCTATAGTAAATTATTCAAAAAATAATTTTTTACTGTCGCAAATTTTAATTGCGCCAGGAATTGCCTTTTCTATAGTAAATTATTCAAAAAATAATTTTCTACTGTAGCAAATTTTAATTGCGCCAGGAATTGCCTTTTCTATAGTAAATTATTCAAAAAATAATTTTCAACTGTCGCAAATTTTAATTACGCCAGGGATTGCCTTTTCTATAGTAAATTATTCAAAAAATAATTTTTTACTGTCGCAAATTTTAAATACGCCAGGGATTGCCTTTTCTATAGTAAATTATTCAAAAAATAATTTTATACTGTCGCAAATTTTAATTGCGCCAGGGATTGCCTTTTCTATAGTAAATTATTCAAAAAATAATTTTATACTGTCGGAAATTTTAAGTGCGCCAGGGATTGCGTTTTCTATAGTAAATTATTCAAAAAATAATTTTTTACTGTCGCAAATTTTAAGTGCGCCAGGGATTGCCTTTTCTATAGTAAATTATTCAAAAAATAATTTTATACTGTCGCAAATTTTAATTACGCCAGGGATTGCCTTTTCTATAGTAAATTATTCAAAAAATAATTTTCTACTGTCGCAAATTTTAAGTGCGCCAGGGATTGCCTTTTCTATAGTAAATTATTCAAAAAATAATTTTATACTGTCGCAAATTTTAATTGCGCCAGGGATTGCCTTTTCTATAGTAAATTATTCAAAAAATAATTTTATACTGTCGCAAATTTTAATTGCGCCAGGGATTGCCTTTTCTATGGTAAATTATTCAAAAAATAATTTTTTACTGTCGCAAATTTTAATTACGCCAGGGATTGCCTTTTCTATAGTAAATTATTCAAAAAATAATTTTCTACTGTCGCAAATTTTAATTACGCCAGGGATTGCCTTTTCTATAGTAAATTATTCAAAAAATAATTTTATACTGTCGCAAATTTTAATTGCGCCAGGGATTGCCTTTTCTATAGTAAATTATTCAAAAAATAATTTTATACTGTCGCAAATTTTAATTACGCCAGGGATTGCCTTTTCTATAGTAAATTATTCAAAAAATAATTTTATACTGTCGCAAATTTTAATTGCGCCAGGGATTGCCTTTTCTATAGTAAATTATTCAAAAAATAATTTTATACTGTCGCAAATTTTAAGTGCGCCAGGGATTGCCTTTTCTATAGTAAATTATTCAAAAAATAATTTTTTACTGTCGCAAATTTTAAGTGCGCCAGGGATTGCCTTTTCTATAGTAAATTATTCAAAAAATAATTTTATACTGTCGCAAATTTTAATTACGCCAGGGATTGCCTTTTCTATAGTAAATTATTCAAAAAATAATTTTCTACTGTCGCAAATTTTAAGTGCGCCAGGGATTGCCTTTTCTATAGTAAATTATTCAAAAAATAATTTTTTACTGTCGCAAATTTTAATTACGCCAGGGATTGCCTTTTCTATAGTAAATTATTCAAAAAATAATTTTCTACTGTCGCAAATTTTAAGTGCGCCAGGGATTGCCTTTTCTATAGTAAAATATTCAAAAAATAATTTTATACTGTCGCAAATTTTAATTGCGCCAGGGATTGCCTTTTCTATAGTAAATTATTCAAAAAATAATTTTTTACTGTCGCAAATTTTAATTACGCCAGGGATTGCCTTTTCTATAGTAAATTATTCAAAAAATAATTTTTTACTGTCGCAAATTTTAATTACGCCAGGGATTGCCTTTTCTATAGTAAATTATTCAAAAAATAATTTTATACTGTCGCAAATTTTAATTGCGCCAGGGATTGCCTTTTCTATAGTAAATTATTCAAAAAATAATTTTATATTGTCGCAAATTTTAATTACGCCAGGGATTGCCTTTTCTTTAGTAAATTATTCAAAAAATAATTTTCTACTGTCGCAAATTTTAAGTGCGCCAGGGATTGCCTTTTCTATAGTAAATTATTCAAAAAATAATTTTATACTGTCGCAAATTTTAAATACGCCAGGGATTGCCTTTTCTATAGTAAATTATTCAAAAAATAATTTTATACTGTCGCAAATTTTAATTGCGCCAGGGATTGCCTTTTCTATAGTAAATTATTCAAAAAATAATTTTATACTGTCGCAAATTTTAAGTGCGCCAGGATTGCCTTTTCTATAGTAAATTATTCAAAAAATAATTTTTTACTGTCGCAAATTTTAAGTGCGCCAGGGATTGCCTTTTCTATAGTAAATTATTCAAAAAATAATTTTATACTGTCGCAAATTTTAATTGCGCCAGGGATTGCCTTTTCTATAGTAAATTATTCAAAAAGTAATTTTTTATTGTCGCAAATTTTAATTGCGCCAGGGATTGCCTTTTCTATAGTAAATTATTCAAAAAATAATTTTCTACTGTCGCAAATTTTAATTACGCCAGGGATTGCCTTTTCTATAGTAAATTATTCAAAAAATAATTTTTTACTGTCGCAAATTTTAATTACGCCAGGGATTGCCTTTTCTATAGTAAATTATTCAAAAAATAATTTTATACTGTCGCAAATTTTAATTGCGCCAGGGATTGCCTTTTCTATAGTAAATTATTCAAAAAATAATTTTATACTGTCGCAAATTTTAAGTGCGCCAGGGATTGCCTTTTCTATAGTAAATTATTCAAAAAATAATTTTTTACTGTCGCAAATTTTAAGTGCGCCAGGGATTGCCTTTTCTATAGTAAATTATTCAAAAAATAATTTTATACTGTCGCAAATTTTAATTACGCCAGGGATTGCCTTTTCTATAGTAAATTATTCAAAAAATAATTTTCTACTGTCGCAAATTTTAAGTGCGCCAGGGATTGCCTTTTCTATAGTAAATTATTCAAAAAATAATTTTATACTGTCGCAAATTTTAATTGCGCCAGGGATTGCCTTTTCTATAGTAAATTATTCAAAAAATAATTTTATACTGTCGCAAATTTTAATTGCGCCAGGGATTTCCTTTTCTATAGTAAATTATTCAAAAAATAATTTTTTACTGTCGCAAATTTTAATTACTCCAGGGATTGCCTTTTCTATAGTAAATTATTCAAAAAATAATTTTCTACTGTCGCAAATTTTAATTACGCCAGGGATTGCCTTTTCTATAGTAAATTATTCAAAAAATAATTTTATACTGTCGCAAATTTTAATTGCGCCAGGGATTGCCTTTTCTATAGTAAATTATTCTTCAAAAAATAAGTTTCAACTGTCGCAAATTTTAATTACGCCAGGGATTGCCTTTTCTATAGTAAATTATTCAAAAAATAATTTTATACTGTTGCAAATTTTAAGTGCGCCAGGTATTGCCTTTTCTATAGTAAATTATTCAAAAAATAATTTTATAATGTCGCAAATTTTAAGTGCGCCAGGGATTGCCTTTTCTATAGTAAATTATTCAAAAAATAATTTTCAACTGTCGCAAATTTCAAATCCGCCAGGGATTGCCTTTTCTATAGTAAATTATTCAAAACATAATTTTATACTGTGGCAAATTTTAAATATCCCAGGGATTGCCTTTTCTATAGTAAATTTCTCACAAATTAATTTTTTACTGTCGCAAATTTTAAATACGCCAGGGATTGCCTTTTCTATAGTAAATTATTCAAAAAATAATTTTTTACTGTCGCAAATTTCAAATCCGCCAGGGATTGCCTTTTCTATAGTAAATTATTCAAAAATAATTTTCTACTGTCGCAAATTTTAATTACGCCAGGGATTGCCTTTTCTATAGTAAATTATTCAAAAAATAATTTTTTACTATCGCAAGTTTTAATTGCGCCAGGGATTGCCTTTTCTACAGTAAATTATTCAAAAAATAATTTTATACTGTCGCAAATTTTAATTGCGCCAGGGTTTGCTTTTTCTATAGTAAATTATTCAAAAAATAATTTTCAACTGTCGCAAATTTTAATTACGGCAGGGGTTGCCTTTTCTATAGTAAATTATTCAACAAATAATTTTTTACTGTCGCAAATTTTAAATACGCCAGGGATTGCCTTTTCTATAGTAAATTATTCAAAAAATAATTTTTTACTGTCGCAAATTTCAAATCCGCCAGGGATTGCCTTTTCTATAGTAAATTATTCAAAAAATAATTTTCTACTGTCGCAAATTTTAATTACGCCAGGGATTGCCTTTTCTATAGTAAATTATTCAAAAAATAATTTTTTACTATCGCAAGTTTTAATTGCGCCAGGGATTGGCTTTTCTACAGTAAATTTTGCAAAAAATAATTTTTTACTGTCGCAAATTTTAATTGCGCCAGGGATTGCCTTTTCTATAGTAAATTATTCAAAAAATAATTTTTTACTGTCGCAAATTTTAAATACGCCAGGGATTGCCTTTTCTATAGTAAATTATTCAAAAAATAATTTTATACTGTCGCAAATTTTAATTACGCCAGGGATTGCCTTTTCTATAGTAAATTATTCAAAAAATAATTTTATACTGTCGCAAATTTTAATTACGGCAGGGGTTGCCTTTTCTATAGTAAATTATTCAACAAATAATTTTTTACTGTCGCAAATTTTAAATACGCCAGGGATTGCCTTTTCTATAGTAAATTATTCAAAAAATAATTTTTTACTGTCGCAAATTTCAAATCCGCCAGGGATTGCCTTTTCTATAGTAAATTATTCAAAAAATAATTTTCTACTGTCGCAAATTTTAATTACGCCAGGGATTGCCTTTTCTATAGTAAATTATTCAAAAAATAATTTTTTACTATCGCAAGTTTTAATTGCGCCAGGGATTGCCTTTTCTACAGTAAATTTTGCAAAAAATAATTTTTTACTGTCGCAAATTTTAATTGCGCCAGGGATTGCCTTTTCTATAGTAAATTATTCAAAAAATAATTTTTTACTGTCGCAAATTTTAAATACGCCAGGGATTGCCTTTTCTATAGTAAATTATTCAAAAAATAATTTTATACTGTCGCAAATTTTAATTACGCCAGGGATTGCCTTTTCTATAGTAAATTATTCAAAAAATAATTTTATACTGTCGCAAATTTTAATTGCGCCAGGGATTGCCTTTTCTATAGTAAATTATTCAAAAAATAATTTCTACTGTCGCAAATTTTAATTACGCCAGGGATTGCCTTTTCTATAGTAAATTTCTCACAAATTAATTTTCTACTGTCGCAAATTTCAAATCCGCCAGGGATTGCCTTTTCTACAGTAAATTTTGCAAAAACTAATTTTATACTGTCGCAAATTTTAATTGCGCCAGGGATTGCCTTTTCTATAGTAAATTATTCAAAAAATAATTTTCTACTGTCGCAAATTTCAAATCCGCCAGGGATTGCCTTTTCTATAGTAAATTATTCAAAAAATAATTTTCTACTGTCGCAAATTTTAATTACGCCAGGGATTGCCTTTTCTATAGTAAATTATTCAAAAAATAATTTTCTACTGTCGCAAATTTTAAATATCCCAGGGATTGCCTTTTCTATAGTAAATTATTCAAAAAATAATTTTATACTGTCGCAAATTTTAATTACGCCAGGGATTGCCTTTTCTATAGTAAATTATTCAAAAAATAATTTTATACTGTCGCAAATTTTAATTACGCCAGGGATTGCCTTTTCTATAGTAAATTATTCAAAAAATAATTTTATACTGTCGCAAATTTTAATTACGGCAGGGATTGCCTTTTCTATAGTAAATTATTCAAAAAGAATTTTTTACAGTCGCAAATTTTAATTGCGCCAGGGATTGCCTTTTCTATAGTAAATTATTCAAAAAATAATTTTTTACTGTCGCAAATTTTAAGTGCGCCAGGGATTGCCTTTTCTATAGTAAATTATTCAAAAAATAATTTTTTACTGTCGCAAATTTCAAATCCGCCAGGGATTGCCTTTTCTATAGTAAATTATTCAAAAAATAATTTTTTACTGTCGCAAATTTTAATTACGCCAGGGATTGCCTTTTCTATAGTAAATTTCTCACAAATTAATTTTTTACTGTCGCACATTTTAAATACGCCAGGGATTGCCTTTTCTATAGTAAATTATTCAAAAAATAATTTTTTACTGTCGCAAATTTTAAATATCCCTGGGATTGCCTTTTCTATAGTAAATTTCTCACAAATTAATTTTTTACTGTCGCAAATTTTAAATACGCCAGGGATTGCCTTTTCTATAGTAAATTATTCAAAAAATAATTTTTTACTGTCCCAAATTTCAAATCCGCCAGGGATTGCCTTTTCTATAGTAAATTATTCAAAAAATAATTTTCTACTGTCGCAAATTTTAAGTGCGCCAGGGATTGCCTTTTCTATAGTAAATTATTCAAAAAATAATTTTATACTGTCGCAAATTTTAAATACGCCAGGGATTGCCTTTTCTATAGTAAATTATTCAAAAAATAATTTTATACTGTCGCAAATTTTAATTGCGCCAGGGATTGCCTTTTCTATAGTAAATTATTCAAAAAATAATTTTATACTGTCGCAAATTTTAAGTGCGCCAGGATTGCCTTTTCTATAGTAAATTATTCAAAAAATAATTTTTTACTGTCGCAAATTTTAAGTGCGCCAGGGATTGCCTTTTCTATAGTAAATTATTCAAAAAATAATTTTATACTGTCGCAAATTTTAATTGCGCCAGGGATTGCCTTTTCTATAGTAAATTATTCAAAAAATAATTTTTTATTGTCGCAAATTTTAATTGCGCCAGGGATTGCCTTTTCTATAGTAAATTATTCAAAAAATAATTTTCTACTGTCGCAAATTTTAATTACGCCAGGGATTGCCTTTTCTATAGTAAATTATTCAAAAAATAATTTTTTACTGTCGCAAATTTTAAATACGCCAGGGATTGCCTTTTCTATAGTAAATTATTCAAAAAATAATTTTATACTGTCGCAAATTTTAATTGCGCCAGGGATTGCCTTTTCTATAGTAAATTATTCAAAAAATAATTTTATACTGTCGCAAATTTTAAGTGCGCCAGGGATTGCCTTTTCTATAGTAAATTATTCAAAAAATAATTTTTTACTGTCGCAAATTTTAAGTGCGCCAGGGATTGCCTTTTCTATAGTAAATTATTCAAAAAATAATTTTATACTGTCGCAAATTTTAATTACGCCAGGGATTGCCTTTTCTATAGTAAATTATTCAAAAAATAATTTTCTACTGTCGCAAATTTTAAGTGCGCCAGGGATTGCCTTTTCTATAGTAAATTATTCAAAAAATAATTTTATACTGTCGCAAATTTTAATTGCGCCAGGGATTGCCTTTTCTATAGTAAATTATTCAAAAAATAATTTTATACTGTCGCAAATTTTAATTGCGCCAGGGATTTCCTTTTCTATAGTAAATTATTCAAAAAATAATTTTTTACTGTCGCAAATTTTAATTACTCCAGGGATTGCCTTTTCTATAGTAAATTATTCAAAAAATAATTTTCTACTGTCGCAAATTTTAATTACGCCAGGGATTGCCTTTTCTATAGTAAATTATTCAAAAAATAATTTTATACTGTCGCAAATTTTAATTGCGCCAGGGATTGCCTTTTCTATAGTAAATTATTCTTCAAAAAATAAGTTTCAACTGTCGCAAATTTTAATTACGCCAGGGATTGCCTTTTCTATAGTAAATTATTCAAAAAATAATTTTATACTGTTGCAAATTTTAAGTGCGCCAGGTATTGCCTTTTCTATAGTAAATTATTCAAAAAATAATTTTATAATGTCGCAAATTTTAAGTGCGCCAGGGATTGCCTTTTCTATAGTAAATTATTCAAAAAATAATTTTCAACTGTCGCAAATTTCAAATCCGCCAGGGATTGCCTTTTCTATAGTAAATTATTCAAAAAATAATTTTATACTGTGGCAGATTTTAAATATCCCAGGGATTGCCTTTTCTATAGTAAATTTCTCACAAATTAATTTTTTACTGTCGCAAATTTTAAATACGCCAGGGATTGCCTTTTCTATAGTAAATTATTCAAAAAATAATTTTTTACTGTCGCAAATTTCAAATCCGCCAGGGATTGCCTTTTCTATAGTAAATTATTCAAAAAATAATTTTCTACTGTCGCAAATTTTAATTACGCCAGGGATTGCCTTTTCTATAGTAAATTATTCAAAAAATAATTTTTTACTATCGCAAGTTTTAATTGCGCCAGGGATTGCCTTTTCTACAGTAAATTATTCAAAAAATAATTTTATACTGTCGCAAATTTTAATTGCGCCAGGGTTTGCTTTTTCTATAGTAAATTATTCAAAAAATAATTTTCAACTGTCGCAAATTTTAATTACGGCAGGGGTTGCCTTTTCTATAGTAAATTATTCAACAAATAATTTTTTACTGTCGCAAATTTTAAATACGCCAGGGATTGCCTTTTCTTTAGTAAATTATTCAAAAAATAATTTTTTACTGTCGCAAATTTCAAATCCGCCAGGGATTGCCTTTTCTATAGTAAATTATTCAAAAAATAATTTTCTACTGTCGCAAATTTTAATTACGCCAGGGATTGCCTTTTCTATAGTAAATTATTCAAAAAATAATTTTTTACTATCGCAAGTTTTAATTGCGCCAGGGATTGCCTTTTCTACAGTAAATTTTGCAAAAAATAATTTTTTACTGTCGCAAATTTTAATTGCGCCAGGGATTGCCTTTTCTATAGTAAATTATTCAAAAAATAATTTTTTACTGTCGCAAATTTTAAATACGCCAGGGATTGCCTTTTCTATAGTAAATTATTCAAAAAATAATTTTATACTGTCGCAAATTTTAATTACGCCAGGGATTGCCTTTTCTATAGTAAATTATTCAAAAAATAATTTAATACTGTCGCAAATTTTAATTACGGCAGGGGTTGCCTTTTCTATAGTAAATTATTCAACAAATAATTTTTTACTGTCGCAAATTTTAAATACGCCAGGGATTGCCTTTTCTATAGTAAATTATTCAAAAAATAATTTTTTATTGTCGCAAATTTCAAATCCGCCAGGGATTGCCTTTTCTATAGTAAATTATTCAAAAAATAATTTTCTACTGTCGCAAATTTTAATTACGCCAGGGATTGCCTTTTCTATAGTAAATTATTCAAAAAATAATTTTTTACTATCGCAAGTTTTAATTGCGCCAGGGATTGCCTTTTCTACAGTAAATTTTGCAAAAAATAATTTTTTACTGTCGCAAATTTTAATTGCGCCAGGGATTGCCTTTTCTATAGTAAATTATTCAAAAAATAATTTTTTACTGTCGCAAATTTTAAATACGCCAGGGATTGCCTTTTCTATAGTAAATTATTCAAAAAATAATTTTATACTGTCGCAAATTTTAATTACGCCAGGGATTGCCTTTTCTATAGTAAATTATTCAAAAAATAATTTTATACTGTCGCAAATTTTAATTGCGCCAGGGATTGCCTTTTCTATAGTAAATTATTCAAAAAATAATTTCTACTGTCGCAAATTTTAATTACGCCAGGGATTGCCTTTTCTATAGTAAATTTCTCACAAATTAATTTTCTACTGTCGCAAATTTCAAATCCGCCAGGGATTGCCTTTTCTACAGTAAATTTTGCAAAAACTAATTTTATACTGTCGCAAATTTTAATTGCGCCAGGGATTGCCTTTTCTATAGTAAATTATTCAAAAAATAATTTTCTACTGTCGCAAATTTCAAATCCGCCAGGGATTGCCTTTTCTATAGTAAATTATTCAAAAAATAATTTTCTACTGTCGCAAATTTTAATTACGCCAGGGATTGCCTTTTCTATAGTAAATTATGCAAAAAATAATTTTCTACTGTCGCAAATTTTAAATATCCCAGGGATTGCCTTTTCTATAGTAAATTATTCAAAAAATAATTTTATACTGTCGCAAATTTTAATTACGCCAGGGATTGCCTTTTCTATAGTAAATTATTCAAAAAATAATTTTATACTGTCGCAAATTTTAATTACGCCAGGGATTGCCTTTTCTATAGTAAATTATTCAAAAAATAATTTTATACTGTCGCAAATTTTAATTACGGCAGGGATTGCCTTTTCTATAGTAAATTATTCAAAAAGAATTTTTTACAGTCGCAAATTTTAATTGCGCCAGGGATTGCCTTTTCTATAGTAAATTATTCAAAAAATAATTTTTTACTGTCGCAAATTTTAAGTGCGCCAGGGATTGCCTTTTCTATAGTAAATTATTCAAAAAATAATTTTTTACTGTCGCAAATTTCAAATCCGCCAGGGATTGCCTTTTCTATAGTAAATTATTCAAAAAATAATTTTTTACTGTCGCAAATTTTAATTACGCCAGGGATTGCCTTTTCTATAGTAAATTTCTCACAAATTAATTTTTTACTGTCGCACATTTTAAATACGCCAGGGATTGCCTTTTCTATAGTAAATTATTCAAAAAATAATTTTTTACTGTCGCAAATTTTAAATATCCCAGGGATTGCCTTTTCTATAGTAAATTTCTCACAAATTAATTTTTTACTGTCGCAAATTTTAAATACGCCAGGGATTGCCTTTTCTATAGTAAATTATTCAAAAAATAATTTTTTACTGTCGCAAATTTCAAATCCGCCAGGGATTGCCTTTTCTATAGTAAATTATTCAAAAAATAATTTTCTACTGTCGCAAATTTTAATTACGCCAGGGATTGCCTTTTCTATAGTAAATTATTCAAAAAATAATTTTTTACTATCGCAAGTTTTAATTGCGCCAGGGATTGCCTTTTCTACAGTAAATTTTGCAAAAAATAATTTTTTACTGTCGCAAATTTTAATTGCGCCAGGGATTGCCTTTTCTATAGTAAATTATTCAAAAAATAATTTTTTACTGTCGCAAATTTTAAATACGCCAGGGATTGCCTTTTCTATAGTAAATTATTCAAAAAATAATTTTATACTGTCGCAAAATTTAATTACGCCAGGGATTGCCTTTTCTATAGTAAATTATTCAAAAAATAATTTTATACTGTCGCAAATTTTAATTGCGCCAGGGATTGCCTTTTCTATAGTAAATTATTCAAAAAATAATTTCTACTGTCGCAAATTTTAATTACGCCAGGGATTGCCTTTTCTATAGTAAATTTCTCACAAATTAATTTTCTACTGTCGCAAATTTCAAATCCGCCAGGGATTGCCTTTTCTACAGTAAATTTTGCAAAAACTAATTTTATATTGTCGCAAATTTTAATTGCGCCAGGGATTGCCTTTCCTATAGTAAATTATTCAAAAAATAATTTTCTACTGTCGCAAATTTCAAATCCGCCAGGGATTGCCTTTTCTATAGTAAATTATTCAAAAAATAATTTTCTACTGTCGCAAATTTTAATTACGCCAGGGATTGCCTTTTCTATAGTAAATTATTCAAAAAATAATTTTCTACTGTCGCAAATTTTAAATATCCCAGGGATTGCCTTTTCTATAGTAAATTATTCAAAAAATAATTTTATACTGTCGCAAATTTTAATTACGCCAGGGATTGCCTTTTCTATAGTAAATTATTCAAAAAATAATTTTATACTGTCGCAAATTGTAATTACGCCAGGGATTGCCTTTTCTATAGTAAATTATTCAAAAAATAATTTTATACTGTCGCAAATTTTAATTACGGCAGGGATTGCCTTTTCTATAGTAAATTATTCAAAAAGAATTTTTTACAGTCGCAAATTTCAATTGCGCCAAGGATTGCCTTTTCTATAGTAAATTATTCAAAAAATAATTTTTTACTGTCGCAAATTTTAAGTGCGCCAGGGATTGCCTTTTCTATAGTAAATTATTCAAAAAATAATTTTTTACTGTCGCAAATTTCAAATCCGCCAGGGATTGCCTTTTCTATAGTAAATTATTCAAAAAATAATTTTTTACTGTCGCAAATTTTAATTACGCCAGGGATTGCCTTTTCTATAGTAAATTTCTCACAAATTAATTTTTTACTGTCGCACATTTTAAATACGCCAGGGATTGCCTTTTCTATAGTAAATTATTCAAAAAATAATTTTTTACTGTCGCAAATTTTAAGAGCGCCAGGGATTGCCTTTTCTATAGTAAATTACTCAAAAAATAATTTTATACTGTCGCAAATTTTAATTACGCCAGGGATTGCCTTTTCTATAGTAAATTATTCAAAAAATAATTTTCTACTGTCGCAAATTTTAAGTGCGCCAGGGATTGCCTTTTCTATAGTAAATTATTCAAAAAATAATTTTTTACTGTCGCAAATTTTAATTACGCCAGGGACTGCCTTTTCTATAGTAAATTATTAAAAAAATAATTTTCTACTGTCGCAAATTTTAATTACGCCAGGGATTGCCTTTTCTATAGTAAATTATTCAAAAAATAATTTTATACTGTCGCAAATTTTAATTGCGCCAGGGATTGCCTTTTCTATAGTAAATTATTCAAAAAATAATTTCTACTGTCGCAAATTTTAATTACGCCAGGGATTGCCTTTTCTATAGTAAATTTCTCACAAATTAATTTTCTACTGTCGCAAATTTCAAATCCGCCAGGGATTGCCTTTTCTACAGTAAATTTTGCAAAAACTAATTTTATACTGTCGCAAATTTTAATTGCGCCAGGGATTGCCTTTTCTATAGTAAATTATTCAAAAAATAATTTTCTACTGTCGCAAATTTCAAATCCGCCAGGGATTGCCTTTTCTATAGTAAATTATTCAAAAAATAATTTTCTACTGTCGCAAATTTTAATTACGCCAGGGATTGCCTTTTCTATAGTAAATTATTCAAAAAATAATTTTCTACTGTCGCAAATTTTAAATATCCCAGGGATTGCCTTTTCTATAGTAAATTATTCAAAAAATAATTTTATACTGTCGCAAATTTTAATTACGCCAGGGATTGCCTGTTCTATAGTAAATTATTCAAAAAATAATTTTATACTGTCGCAAATTTTAATTACGCCAGGGATTGCCTTTTCTATAGTAAATTTCTCACAAATTAATTTTTTACTGTCGCACATTTTAAATACGCCAGGGATTGCCTTTTCTATAGTAAATTATTCAAAAAATAATTTTTTACTGTCGCAAATTTTAAGTGCGCCAGGGATTGCCTTTTCTATAGTAAATTATTCAAAAAATAATTTTATACTGTCGCAAATTTTAATTACGCCAGGGATTGCCTTTTCTATAGTAAATTATTCAAAAAATAATTTTCTACTGTCGCAAATTTTAAGTGCGCCAGGGATTGCCTTTTCTATAGTAAATTATTCAAAAAATAATTTTTTACTGTCGCAAATTTTAATTGCGCCAGGGATTGCCTTTTCTATAGTAAATTATTCAAAAAATAATTTTTTACTGTCGCAAATTTTAAGTGCGCCAGGGATTGCCTTTTCTATAGTAAATTATTCAAAAAATAATTTTTTACTGTCGCAAATTTTAAGTGCGCCAGGGATTGCCTTTTCTATAGTAAATTATTCAAAAAATAATTTTTTACTGTCGCAAATTTCAAATCCGCCAGGGATTGCCTTTTCTATAGTAAATTATTCAAAAAATAATTTTTTACTGTCGCAAATTTTAATTACGCCAGGGATTGCCTTTTCTATAGTAAATTTCTCACAAATTAATTTTTTACTGTCGCACATTTTAAATACGCCAGGGATTGCCTTTTCTATAGTAAATTATTCAAAAAATAATTTTTTACTGTCGCAAATTTTAAATATCCCAGGGATTGCCTTTTCTATAGTAAATTTCTCACAAATTAATTTTTTACTGTCGCAAATTTTAAATACGCCAGGGATTGCCTTTTCTATAGTAAATTATTCAAAAAATAATTTTTTACTGTCGCAAATTTCAAATCCGCCAGGGATTGCCTTTTCTATAGTAAATTATTCAAAAAATAATTTTCTACTGTCGCAAATTTTAATTACGCCAGGGATTGCCTTTTCTATAGTAAATTATTCAAAAAATAATTTTTTACTATCGCAAGTTTTAATTGCGCCAGGGATTGCCTTTTCTACAGTAAATTTTGCAAAAAATAATTTTTTACTGTCGCAAATTTTAATTGCGCCAGGGATTGCCTTTTCTATAGTAAATTATTCAAAAAATAATTTTTTACTGTCGCAAATTTTAAATACGCCAGGGATTGCCTTTTCTATAGTAAATTATTCAAAAAATAATTTTATACTGTCGCAAATTTTAATTGCGCCAGGGATTGCCTTTTCTATAGTAAATTATTCAAAAAATAATTTCTACTGTCGCAAATTTTAATTACGCCAGGGATTGCCTTTTCTATAGTAAATTTCTCACAAATTAATTTTCTACTGTCGCAAATTTCAAATCCGCCAGGGATTGCCTTTTCTACAGTAAATTTTGCAAAAACTAATTTTATATTGTCGCAAATTTTAATTGCGCCAGGGATTGCCTTTTCTATAGTAAATTATTCAAAAAATAATTTTCTACTGTCGCAAATTTCAAATCCGCCAGGGATTGCCTTTTCTATAGTAAATTATTCAAAAAATAATTTTCTACTGTCGCAAATTTTAATTACGCCAGGGATTGCCTTTTCTATAGTAAATTATTCAAAAAATAATTTTCTACTGTCGCAAATTTTAAATATCCCAGGGATTGCCTTTTCTATAGTAAATTATTCAAAAAATAATTTTATACTGTCGCAAATTTTAATTACGCCAGGGATTGCCTTTTCTATAGTAAATTATTCAAAAAATAATTTTATACTGTCGCAAATTTTAATTACGCCAGGGATTGCCTTTTCTATAGTAAATTATTCAAAAAATAATTTTATACTGTCGCAAATTTTAATTACGGCAGGGATTGCCTTTTCTATAGTAAATTATTCAAAAAGAATTTTTTACAGTCGCAAATTTCAATTGCGCCAGGGATTGCCTTTTCTATAGTAAATTATTCAAAAAATAATTTTTTACTGTCGCAAATTTTAAGTGCGCCAGGGATTGCCTTTTCTATAGTAAATTATTCAAAAAATAATTTTTTACTGTCGCAAATTTCAAATCCGCCAGGGATTGCCTTTTCTATAGTAAATTATTCAAAAAATAATTTTTTACTGTCGCAAATTTTAATTACGCCAGGGATTGCCTTTTCTATAGTAAATTTCTCACAAATTAATTTTTTACTGTCGCACATTTTAAATACGCCAGGGATTGCCTTTTCTATAGTAAATTATTCAAAAAATAATTTTTTACTGTCGCAAATTTTAAGTGCGCCAGGGATTGCCTTTTCTATAGTAAATTATTCAAAAAATAATTTTATACTGTCGCAAATTTTAATTACGCCAGGGATTGCCTTTTCTATAGTAAATTATTCAAAAAATAATTTTCTACTGTCGCAAATTTTAAGTGCGCCAGGGATTGCCTTTTCTATAGTAAATTATTCAAAAAATAATTTTTTACTGTCGCAAATTTTAATTACGCCAGGGACTGCCTTTTCTATAGTAAATTATTAAAAAAATAATTTTCTACTGTCGCAAATTTTAATTACGCCAGGGATTGCCTTTTCTATAGTAAATTATTCAAAAAATAATTTTATACTGTCGCAAATTTTAATTGCGCCAGGGATTGCCTTTTCTATAGTAAATTATTCAAAAAATAATTTTATACTGTCGCAAATTTTAATTACGCCAGGGATTGCCTTTTCTATAGTAAATTATTCAAAAAATAATTTTCTACTGTCGCAAATTTTAAGTGCGCCAGGGATTGCCTTTTCTATAGTAAATTATTCAAAAAATAATTTTATACTGTCGCAAATTTTAAATACGCCAGGGATTGCCTTTTCTATACTAAATTATTCAAAAAATAATTTTATACTGTCGCAAATTTTAAGTGCGCCAGGGATTGCCTTTTCTATAGTAAATTATTCAAAAAATAATTTTATACTGTCGCAAATTTTAACTACGCCAGGGATTGCCTTTTCTATAGTAAATTATTCAAAAAATAATTGTCTACTGTCGCTAATTTTAAGTGCGCCAGGGATTGGCTTTTCTATAGTAAATTATTCAAAAAATAATTTTATACTGTCGCAAATTTTAAATACGCCAGGGATTGCCTTTTCTATAGTAAATTATTCAAAAAATAATTTTATACTGTCGCAAATTTTAATTGCGTCAGGGATTGCCTTTTCTATAGTAAATTATTCAAAAAATAATTTTATACTGTCGCAAATTTTAAGTGCGCCAGGATTGCCTTTTCTATAGTAAATTATTCAAAAAATAATTTTTTACTGTCGCAAATTTTAAGTGCGCCAGGGATTGCCTTTTCTATAGTAAATTATTCAAAAAATAATTTTATACTGTCGCAAATTTTAATTGCGCCAGGGATTGCCTTTTCTATAGTAAATTATTCAAAAAATAATTTTTTACTGTCGCAAATTTTAATTGCGCCAGGGATTGCCTTTTCTATAGTAAATTATTCAAAAAATAATTTTCTACTGTCGCAAATTTTAATTACGCCAGGGATTGCCTTTTCTATAGTAAATTATTCAAAAAATAATTTTTTACTGTCGCAAATTTTAAATACGCCAGGGATTGCCTTTTCTATAGTAAATTATTCAAAAAATAATTTTATACTGTCGCAAATTTTAATTGCGCCAGGGATTGCCTTTTCTATAGTAAATTATTCAAAAAATAATTTTATACTGTCGCAAATTTTAATTGCGCCAGGGATTGCCTATTCTATAGTAAATTATTCAAAAAATAATTTTATACTGTCGCAAATTTTAATTGCGCCAGGGATTTCCTTTTCTATAGTAAATTATTCAAAAAATAATTTTTTACTGTCGCAAATTTTAATTACTCCAGGGATTGCCTTTTCTATAGTAAATTATTCAAAAAATAATTTTCTACTGTCGCAAATTTTAATTACGCCAGGGATTGCCTTTTCTATAGTAAATTATTCAAAAAATAATTTTATACTGTCGCAAATTTTAATTGCGCCAGGGATTGCCTTTTCTATAGTAAATTATTCTTCAAAAAATAAGTTTCAACTGTCGCAAATTTTAATTACGCCAGGGATTGCCTTTTCTATAGTAAATTATTCAAAAAATAATTTTATACTGTTGCAAATTTTAAGTGCGCCAGGTATTGCCTTTTCTATAGTAAATTATTCAAAAAATAATTTTATAATGTCACAAATTTTAAGTGCGCCAGGGATTGCCTTTTCTATAGTAAATTATTCAAAAAATAATTTTCAACTGTCGCAAATTTCAAATCCGCCAGGGATTGCCTTTTCTATAGTAAATTATTCAAAAAATAATTTTATACTGTGGCAAATTTTAAATATCCCAGGGATTGCCTTTTCTTTAGTAAATTTCTCACAAATTAATTTTTTACTGTCGCAAATTTTAAATACGCCAGGGATTGCCTTTTCTATAGTAAATTATTCAAAAAATAATTTTTTACTGTCGCAAATTTCAAATCCGCCAGGGATTGCCTTTTCTATAGTAAATTATTCAAAAAATAATTTTCTACTGTCGCAAATTTTAATTACGCCAGGGATTGCCTTTTCTATAGTAAATTATTCAAAAAATAATTTTTTACTATCGCAAGTTTTAATTGCGCCAGGGATTGCCTTTTCTACAGTAAATTATTCAAAAAATAATTTTATACTGTCGCAAATTTTAATTGCGCCAGGGATTGCTTTTTCTATAGTAAATTATTCAAAAAATAATTTTCAACTGTCGCAAATTTTAATTACGGCAGGGGTTGCCTTTTCTATAGTAAATTATTCAAAAAATATTTTTTTACTGTCGCAAATTTTAAATACGCCAGGGATTGCCTTTTCTATAGTAAATTATTCAAAAAATAATTTTTTACTATCGCAAGTTTTAATTGCGCCAGGGATTGCCTTTTCTACAGTAAATTTTGCAAAAAACTAATTTTTTACTGTCGCAAATTTTAATTGCGCCAGGGATTGCCTTTTCTATAGTAAATTATTCAAAAAATAATTTTTTACTGTCGCAAATTTTAAATACGCCTGGGATTGCCTTTTCTATAGTAAATTATTCAAAAAATAATTTTATACTGTCGCAAATTTTAATTACGCCAGGGATTGCCTTTTCTATAGTAAATTATTCAAAAAATAATTTTATACTGTCGCAAATTTTAATTGCGCCAGGGATTTCCTTTTCTATAGTAAATTATTCAAAAAATAATTTCTACTGTCGCAAATTTTAATTACGCCAGGGATTGCCTTTTCTATAGTAAATTATTCAAAAAATAATTTTATACTGTCGCAAATTTTAAATACACCAGGGATTGCCTTTTCTATAGTAAATTATTCAAAAAATAATTTTATACTGTCGCAAATTTTAAGTGCGCCAGGGATTGCCTTTTCTATAGTAAATTATTCAAAAAATAATTTTATACTGTCGCAAATTTTAATTACGCCAGGGATTGCCTTTTCTATAGTAAATTATTCAAAAAATAATTTTCTACTGTCGCAAATTTTAAGTGCGCCAGGGATTGCCTTTTCTATAGTAAATTATTCAAAAAATAATTTTATACTGTCGCAAATTTTAAATACGCCAGGGATTGCCTTTTCTATAGTAAATTATTCAAAAAATAATTTTATACTGTCGCAAATTTTAATTGCGCCAGGGATTGCCTTTTCTATAGTAAATTATTCAAAAAATAATTTTATACTGTCGCAAATTTTAAGTGCGCCAGGATTGCCTTTTCTATAGTAAATTATTCAAAAAATAATTTTTTACTGTCGCAAATTTTAAGTGCGCCAGGGATTGCCTTTTCTATAGTAAATTATTCAAAAAATAATTTTATACTGTCGCAAATTTTAATTGCGCCAGGGATTGCCTTTTCTATAGTAAATTATTCAAAAAATAATTTTTTACTGTCGCAAATTTTAATTACTCCAGGGATTGCCTTTTCTATAGTAAATTATTCAAAAAATAATTTTCTACTGTCGCAAATTTTAATTACGCCAGGGATTGCCTTTTCTATAGTAAATTATTCAAAAAATAATTTTATACTGTCGCAAATTTTAATTGCCCCAGGGATTGCCTTTTCTATAGTAAATTATTCAAAAAATAATTTTATACTGTCGCAAATTTTAATTACGCCAGGGATTGCCTTTTCTATAGTAAATTATTCAAAAAATAATTTTTTACTGTCGCAAATTTTAATTACGCCAGGGATTGCCTTTTCTATAGTAAATTATTCAAAAAATAATTTTATACTGTCGCAAATTTTAATTGCCCCAGGGATTGCCTTTTCTATAGTAAATTATTCAAAAAATAATTTTATACTGTCGCAAATTTTAATTACGCCAGGGATTGCCTTTTCTATAGTAAATTATTCAAAAAATAATTTTTTACTGTCGCAAATTTTAATTAATCCAGGGATTGCCTTTTCTATAGTAAATTATTCAAAAAATAATTTTCTACTGTCGCAAATTTTAATTACGCCAGGGATTGCCTTTTCTATAGTAAATTATTCAAAAAATAATTTTATACTGTCGCAAATTTTAATTGCGCCAGGGATTGCCTTTTCCATAGTAAATTATTCTTCAAAAAATAAGTTTCAACTGTCGCAAATTTTAATTACGCCAGGGATTGCCTTTTCAATAGTAAATTATTCAAAAAATAATTTTATACTGTTGCAAATTTTAAGTGCGCCAGGTATTGCCTTTTCTATAGTAAATTATTCAAAAAATAATTTTATAATGTCGCAAATTTTAAGTGCGCCAGGGATTGCCTTTTCTATAGTAAATTATTCAAAAAATAATTTTCAACTGTTGCAAATTTCAAATCCGCCAGGGATTGCCTTTTCTATAGTAAATTATTCAAAAAATAATTTTATACTGTGGCAAATTTTAAATATCCCAGGGATTGCCTTTTCTATAATAAATTTCTCACAAATTAATTTTTTTACTGTCGCAAATTTTAAATACGCCAGGGATTGCCTTTTCTATAGTAAATTATTCAAAAAATAATTTTTTACTGTCGCAAATTTTAAATACTCCAGGGATTGCCTTTTCTATAGTAAATTATTCAAAAAATAATTTTATACTGTCGCAAATTTTAATTGCGCCAGGGATTGCCTTTTCTATAGTAAATTATTCAAAAAAATAATTTTATACTGTCGCAAATTTTAAGTGCGCCAGGGATTGCCTTTTTCTATAGTAAATTATTCAAAAAATAATTTTTTACTGTCGCAAATTTTAATTACTCCAGGGATTGCCTTTTCTATAGTAAATTATTCAAAAAATAATTTTCTACTGTCGCAAATTTTAATTACGCCAGGGATTGCCTTTTCTATAGTAAATTATTCAAAAAAATAATTTTATACTGTCGCAAATTTTAAGTGCGCCAGGGATTGCCTTTTCTATAGTAAATTATTCAAAAAATAATTTTTTACTGTCGCAAATTTTAATTACTCCAGGGATTGCCTTTTCTATAGTAAATTATTCAAAAAATAATTTTCTACTGTCGCAAATTTTAATTACGCCAGGGATTGCCTTTTCTATAGTAAATTATTCAAAAAATAATTTTTATACTGTCGCAAATTTTAATTGCGCCAGGGATTGCCTTTTCTATAGTAAATTATTCTTCAAAAAAATAAGTTCCAACTATCGCAAATTTTAATTACGCCAGGGATTGCCTTTTCTATAGTAAATTATTCAAAAAATAATTTTTATACTGTTGCAAAATTTTAAGTGCGCCAGGTATTGCCTTTTCTATAGTAAATTATTCAAAAAATAATTTTATAATGTCGCAAATTTTAAGTGCGCCAGGGGATTGCCTTTTCTATAGTAAATTATTCAAAAAATAATTTTCAACTGTTGCAAATTTCAAATCCGCCAGGGATTGCCTTTTCTATAGTAAATTATTCAAAAAATAATTTTATACTGTGGCAAATTTTAAATATCCCAGGGATTGCCTTTTCTATAGTAAATTTCTCACAAATTAATTTTTTACTGTCGCAAATTTTAAATACGCCAGGGATTGCCTTTTCTATAGTAAATTATTCAAAAAATAATTTTTTACTGTCGCAAATTTCAAATCCGCCAGGGATTGCCTTTTCTATAGTAAATTATTCAAAAAATAATTTTCTACTGTCGCAAATTTTAATTACGCCAGGGATTGCCTTTTCTATAGTAAATTATTCAAAAAATAATTTTTTACTATCGCAAGTTTTAATTGCGCCAGGGATTGCCTTTTCTACAGTAAATTATTCAAAAAATAATGTTATACTGTCGCAAATTTTAATTGCGCCAGGGATTGCTTTTTCTATAGTAAATTATTCAAAAAATAATTTTCAACTGTCGCAAATTTTAATTACGGCAGGGGTTGCCTTTTCTATAGTAAAATTATTCAAAAAATAATTTTTTACTGTCGCAAATTTTAAATACGCCAGGGATTGCCTTTTCTATAGTAAATTATTCAAAAAATAATTTTTTACTGTCGCAAATTTCAAATCCGCCAGGGATTGCCTTTTCTATAGTAAATTATTCAAAAAATAATTTTCTACTGTCGCAAATTTTAATTACGCCAGGGATTGCCTTTTCTATAGTAAATTATTCAAAAAATAATTTTTTACTATCGCAAGTTTTAATTGCGCCAGGTATTGCCTTTTTCTACA
The DNA here is from genome assembly GCA_963930735.1 of Dioctria linearis. Classification (NCBI taxonomy): domain Eukaryota; kingdom Metazoa; phylum Arthropoda; class Insecta; order Diptera; family Asilidae; genus Dioctria; species Dioctria linearis. The sequence goes on along the minus strand of CAWVNZ010002825.1, from coordinate 19,219 downwards.
GTAAATTTTGCAAAAAATAATTTTTTACTGTCGCAAATTTTAATTGCGCCAGGGATTGCCTTTTCTATAGTAAATTATTCAAAAAATAATTTTTTACTGTCGCAAATTTTAAATACGCCAGGGATTGCCCATTTCTATAGTAAATTATTCAAAAAAATAATTTTATACTGTCGCAAAATTTTAATTACGCCAGGGATTGCCTTTTCTATAGTAAATTATTCAAAAAATAATTTTATACTGTCGCAAATTTTAATTGCGCCAGGGATTGCCTTTTCTATAGTAAATTATTCAAAAAAATAATTTCTACTGTCGCAAATTTTAATTACGCCAGGGATTGCCTTTTCTATAGTAAATTTCTCACGAATTAATTTTACTACTGTCGCAAATTTCAAATCCGCCAGGGATTGCCTTTTCTACAGTAAATTTTGCAAAAACTAATTTTATACTGTCGCAAATTTTAATTGCGCCAGGGATTGCCTTTTCTATAGTAAATTATTCAAAAAATAATTTTCTACTGTCGCAAATTTCAAATCCGCCAGGGATTGCCTTTTCTATAGTAAAAAATGTTATACTGTCGCAAATTTTAATTGCGCCAGGGATTGCCTTTTCTATAGTAAATTATTCAAAAAATAATTTTATACTGTCGCAAATTTTAATTGCGCCAGGGATTTCCTTTTCTATAGTAAATTATTCAAAAAATAATTTTTTACTGTCGCAAATTTTAATTACTCCAGGGATTGCCTTTTCTATAGTAAAATTATTCAAAAAAATAATTTTCTACTGTCGCAAATTTTAATTATGCCAGGGATTGCCTTTTCTATAGTAAATTATTCAAAAAATAATTTTATACTGTCGCAAATTTTAATTGCGCCAGGGATTGCCTTTTCTATAGTAAATTATTCTTCAAAAAATAAGTTTCAACTGTCGCAAATTTTAATTACGCCAGGGATTGCCTTTTCTATAGTAAATTATTCAAAAAATAATTTTCTACTGTCGCAAATTTCAAATCCGCCAGGGATTGCCTTTTCTATAGTAAATTATTCAAAAAATAATTTTATACTGTTGCAAATTTTAAGTGCGCCAGGTATTGCCTTTTTCTATAGTAAATTATTCAAAAAATAATTTTATAATGTCGCAAATTTTAAGTGCGCCAGGGATTGCCTTTTCTATAGTAAATTATTCAAAAAATAATTTTATACTGTGGCAAATTTTAAATATCCCAGGGATTGCCTTTTCTATAGTAAATTTCTCACAAATTAATTTTTTACTGTCGCAAATTTTAAATACGCCAGGGATTGCCTTTTCTATAGTAAATTATTCAAAAAATAATTTTTTACTGTCGCAAATTTCAAATCCGCCAGGGATTGCCTTTTCTATAGTAAATTATTCAAAAAATAATTTTCTACTGTCGCAAATTTTAATTACGCCAGGGATTGCCTTTTCTATAGTAAATTATTCAAAAAATAATTTTTTACTATCGCAAGTTTTAATTGCGCCAGGGATTGCCTTTTCTACAGTAAATTATTCAAAAAATAATGTTATACTGTCGCAAATTTTAATTGCGCCAGGGATTGCTTTTTCTATAGTAAATTATTCAAAAAATAATTTTCAACTGTCGCAAATTTTAATTACGGCAGGGGTTGCCTTTTCTATAGTAAATTATTCAAAAAATAATTTTTTACTGTCGCAAATTTTAAATACGCCAGGGATTGCCTTTTCTATAGTAAATTATTCAAAAAATAATTTTTTACTGTCGCAAATTTCAAATCCGCCAGGGATTGCCTTTTCTATAGTAAATTATTCAAAAAATAATTTTCTACTGTCGCAAATTTTAATTACGCCAGGGATTGCCTTTTCTATAGTAAATTATTCAAAAAATAATTTTTTACTATCGCAAGTTTTAATTGCGCCAGGTATTGCCTTTTCTACAGTAAATTTTGCAAAAAATAATTTTTTACTGTCGCAAATTTTAATTGCGCCAGGGATTGCCTTTTCTATAGTAAATTATTCAAAAAATAATTTTTTACTGTCGCAAATTTTAAATACGCCAGGGATTGCCTTTTCTATAGTAAATTATTCAAAAAATAATTTTATACTGTCGCAAATTTTAATTACGCCAGGGATTGCCTTTTCTATAGTAAATTATTCAAAAAATAATTTTATACTGTCGCAAATTTTAATTGCGCCAGGGATTGCCTTTTCTATAGTAAATTATTCAAAAAATAATTTCTACTGTCGCAAATTTTAATTACGCCAGGGATTGCCTTTTCTATAGTAAATTTCTCACGAATTAATTTACTACTGTCGCAAATTTCAAATCCGCCAGGGATTGCCTTTTCTACAGTAAATTTTGCAAAAACTAATTTTATACTGTCGCAAATTTTAATTGCGCCAGGGATTGCCTTTTCTATAGTAAATTATTCAAAAAATAATTTTCTACTGTCGCAAATTTCAAATCCGCCAGGGATTGCCTTTTCTATAGTAAAAATGTTATACTGTCGCAAATTTTAATTGCGCCAGGGATTGCCTTTTCTATAGTAAATTATTCAAAAAATAATTTTATACTGTCGCAAATTTTAATTGCGCCAGGGATTTCCTTTTCTATAGTAAATTATTCAAAAAATAATTTTTTACTGTCGCAAATTTTAATTACTCCAGGGATTGCCTTTTCTATAGTAAATTATTCAAAAAATAATTTTCTACTGTCGCAAATTTTAATTATGCCAGGGATTGCCTTTTCTATAGTAAATTATTCAAAAAATAATTTTATACTGTCGCAAATTTTAATTGCGCCAGGGATTGCCTTTTCTATAGTAAATTATTCTTCAAAAAATAAGTTTCAACTGTCGCAAATTTTAATTACGCCAGGGATTGCCTTTTCTATAGTAAATTATTCAAAAAATAATTTTCTACTGTCGCAAATTTCAAATCCGCCAGGGATTGCCTTTTCTATAGTAAATTATTCAAAAAATAATTTTATACTGTCACAAATTTTAATTGCGCCAGGGATTGCCTTTTCTATAGTAAATTATTCAAAAAATAATTCTATACTGTCGCAAATTTTAATTGCGCCAGGGATTTCCTTTTCTATAGTAAATTATTCAAAAAATAATTTTTTACTATCGCAAATTTTAATTACTCCAGGGATTGCCTTTTCTATAGTAAATTATTCAAAAAATAATTTTCTACTGTCGCAAATTTTAATTAGGCCAGGGATTGCCTATTCTATAGTAAATTATTCAAAAAATAATTTTATACTGTCGCAAATTTTAATTGCGCCAGGGATTGCCTTTTCTATAGTAAATTATTCTTCAAAAAATAAGTTTCAACTGTCGCAAATTTTAATTACGCCAGGGATTGCCTTTTCTATAGTAAATTATTCAAAAAATAATTTTATACTGTTGCAAATTTTAAGTGCGCCAGGTATTGCCTCTTCTATAGTAAATTATTCAAAAAATAATTTTATAATGTCGCAAATTTTAAGTGCGCCAGGGATTGCCTTTTCTATAGTAAATTATTCAAAAAATAATTTTCAACTGTCGCAAATTTCAAATCCGCCAGGGATTGCCATTTCTATAGTAAATTATTCAAAAAATAATTTTATACTGTGGCAAATTTTAAATATCCCAGGGATTGCCTTTTCTATAGTAAATTTCTCACAAATTAATTTTTTACTGTCGCAAATTTTAAATACGCCAGGGATTGCCTTTTCTATAGTAAATTATTCAAAAAATAATTTTTTACTGTCGCAAATTTCAAATCCGCCAGGGATTGCCTTTTCTATAGTAAATTATTCAAAAAATAATTTTCTACTGTCGCAAATTTTAATTACGCCAGGGATTGCCTTTTCTATAGTAAATTATTCAAAAAATAATTTTTTACTATCGCAAGTTTTAATTGCGCCAGGGATTGCCTTTTCTACAGTAAATTATTCAAAAAATAATTTTATACTGTCGCAAATTTTAATTGCGCCAGGGATTGCTTTTTCTATAGTAAATTATTCAAAAAATAATTTTCAATTGTCGCAAATTTTAATTACGGCAGGGGTTGCCTTTTCTATAGTAAATTATTCAAAAAATAATTTTTTACTGTCGCAAATTTTAAATACGCCAGGGATTGCCTTTTCTATAGTAAATTATTCAAAAAATAATTTTTTACTGTCGCAAATTTCAAATCCGCCAGGGATTGCCTTTTCTATAGTAAATTATTCAAAAAATAATTTTCTACTGTCGCAAATTTTAATTACGCCAGGGATTGCCTTTTCTATAGTAAATTATTCAAAAAATAATTTTTTACTATCGCAAGTTTTAATTGCGCCAGGGATTGCCTTTTCTACAGTAAATTTTGCAAAAAATAATTTTTTACTGTCGCAAATTTTAATTGCGCCAGGGATTGCCTTTTCTATAGTAAATTATTCAAAAAATAATTTTTTACTGTCGCAAATTTTAAATACGCCAGGGATTGCCTTTTCTATAGTAAATTATTCAAAAAATAATTTTATACTGTCGCAAATTTTAATTACGCCAGGGATTGCCTTTTCTATAGTAAATTATTCAAAAAATAATTTTATACTGTCGCAAATTTTAACTGCGCCAGGGATTGCCTTTTCTATAGTAAATTATTCAAAAAAATAATTTCTACTGTCGCAAATTTTAATTACGCCAGGGATTGCCTTTTCTATAGTAAATTTCTCACAAATTAATTTTCTACTGTCGCAAATTTCAAATCCGCCAGGGATTGCCTTTTCTACAGTAAATTTTGCAAAAACTAATTTTATACTGTCGCAAATTTTAATTGCGCCAGGGATTGCCTTTTCTATAGTAAATTATTCAAAAAATAATTTTCTACTGTCGCAAATTTCAAATCCGCCAGGGATTGCCTTTTCTATAGTAAATTATTCAAAAAATAATTTTCTACTGTCGCAAATTTTAATTACGCCAGGGATTGCCTTTTCTATAGTAAATTATTCAAAAAATAATTTTCTACTGTCGCAAATTTTAATTACGCCAGGGATTGCCTTTTCTATAGTAAATTATTCAAAAAATAATTTTATACTGTCGCAAATTTTAATTACGCCAGGGATTGCCTTTTCTATAGTAAATTATTCAAAAAATAATTTTATACTGTCGCAAATTTTAATTACGGCAGGGATTGCCTTTTCTATAGTAAATTATTCAAAAAGAATTTTTTACAGTCGCAAATTTTAATTGCGCCAGGGATTACCTTTTCTATAGTAAATTATTCAAAAAATAATTTTTTACTGTCGCAAATTTAAGTGCGCCAGGGATTGCCTTTTCTATAGTAAATTATTCAAAAAATAATTTTTTACTGTCGCAAATTTCAAATCCGCCAGGGATTGCCTTTTCTACAGTAAATTATTCAAAAAATAATTTCAACTGTCGCAAATTTTAATTACGGCAGGGATTGCCTTTTCTATAGTAAATTATTCAAAAAATAATTTTTTACTGTCGCAAATTTTAAATACGCCAGGGAGTGCCTTTTCTATAGTAAATTATTCAAAAAATTATTTTTTACTGTCGCAAATTTCAAATCCGCCAGGGATTGCCTTTTCTATAGTAAATTATTCAAAAAATAATTTTCTACTGTCGCAAATTTTAATTACGCCAGGGATTGCCTTTTCTATAGTAAATTATTCAAAAAATAATTTTATACTGTCGCAAATTTTAATTACGCCAGGGATTGCCTTTTCTATAGTAAATTATTCAAAAAATAATTTTATACTGTCGCAAATTTTAATTGCGCCAGGGATTGCCTTTTCTATAGTAAATTATTCAAAAAATAATTTCTACTGTCGCAAATTTTAATTACGCCAGGGATTGCCTTTTCTATAGTAAATTTCTCACAAATTAATTTTCTACTGTCGCAAATTTCAAATCCGCCAGGGATTGCCTTTTCTACAGTAAATTTTGCAAAAACTAATTTTATACTGTCGCAAATTTTAATTGCGCCAGGGATTGCCTTTTCTATAGTAAATTATTCAAAAAATAATTTTCTACTGTCGCAAATTTCAAATCCGCCAGGGATTGCCTCTTCTATAGTAAATTATTCAAAAAATAATTTTCTACTGTCGCAAATTTAAATTACGCCAGGGATTGCCTTTTCTATAGTAAATTATTCAAAAAATAATTTTCTACTGTCGCAAATTTTAAATATCCCAGGGATTGCCTTTTCTATAGTAAATTATTCAAAAAATAATTTTATACTGTCGCAAATTTTAATTACGCCAGGGATTGCCTTTTCTATAGTAAATTATTCAAAAAATAATTTTATACTGTCGCAAATTTTAATTACGCCAGGGATTGCCTTTTCTATAGTAAATTATTCAAAAAATAATTTTATACTGTCGCAAATTTTAATTACGGCAGGGATTGCCTTTTCTATAGTAAATAATTCAAAAAGAATTTTTTACAGTCGCAAATTTTAATTGCGCCAGGGATTGCCTTTTCTATAGTAAATTATTCAAAAAATAATTTTTTACTGTCGCAAATTTTAAGTGCGCCAGTGATTGCCTTTTCTATAGTAAATTATTCAAAAAATAATTTTTTACTGTCGCAAATTTCAAATCCGCCAGGGATTGCCTTTTCTATAGTAAATTATTCAAAAAATAATTTTTTATTGTCGCAAATTTTAATTACGCCAGGGATTGCCTTTTCTATAGTAAATTTCTCACAAATTAATTTTTTACTGTCGCACATTTTAAATACGCCAGGGATTGCCTTTTCTATAGTAAATTATTCAAAAAATAATTTTCTACTGTCGCAAATTTTAAATATCCCAGGGATTGCCTTTTCTATAGTAAATTTCTGCACAAATTAATTTCTTACTGTCGCAAATTTTAAATACGCGAGGGATTGCCTTTTCTATAGTAAATTATTCAAAAAATAATTTTTTACTGTCGCAAATTGTAATTGCGCCAGGGATTGCCTTTTCTATAGTAAATTTTGCAAAAAAATAATTTTTTAACTGTCGCAAATTTTAAATATCCCAGGGATTGCCTTTTCTATAGTAAATTTCTCACAAATTAATTTTTTACTGTCGCAAATTTTAAATATCCCAGGGATTGCCTTTTCTATAGTAAATTTTGCAAAAAATAATTTTTTACTGTCGCAAATTTTAATTGCGCCAGGGATTGCCTTTTCTATAGTAAATTTTGCAAAAAAATAATTTTTTAACTGTCGCAAATTTTAAATATCCCAGGGATTGCCTTTTCTATAGTAAATTTCTCACAAATTAATTTTTTACTGTCGCAAATTTTAAATATCCCAGGGATTGCCTTTTCTATAGTAAATTATTCAAAAAATAATTTTTTACTGTCGCAAATTTTAAATATCCCAGGGATTGCCTTTTCTATAGTAAATTTCTCACAAATTAATTTTTTACTGTCGCAAATTTTAAATACGCCAGGGATTGCCTTTTCTATAGTAAATTATTCAAAAAATAATTTTTTACTGTCGCAAATTTCAAATCCGCCAGGGATTGCCTTTTCTATAGTAAATTATTCAAAAAATAATTTTCTACTGTCGCAAATTTTAATTACGCCAGGGATTGCCTTTTCTATAGTAAATTATTCAAAAAATAATTTTTTACTATCGCAAGTTTTAATTGCGCCAGGGATTGCCTTTTCTACAGTAAATTTTGCAAAAAATAATTTTTTACTGTCGCAAATTTTAATTGCGCCAGGGATTGCCTTTTCTATAGTAAATTATTCAAAAAATAATGTTTTACTGTCGCAAATTTTAAATACGCCAGGGATTGCCTTTTCTATAGTAAATTATTCAAAAAATAATTTTATACTGTTGCAAATTTTAATTACGCCAGGGATTGCCTTTTCTATAGTAAATTATTCAAAAAATAATTTTATACTGTCGCAAATTTTAATTGCGCCAGGGATTGCCTTTTCTATAGTAAATTATTCAAAAAATAATTTCTACTGTCGCAAATTTTAATTACGCCAGGGATTGCCTTTTCTATAGTAAATTTCTCACAAATTAATTTTCTACTGTCGCAAATTTCAAATCCGCCAGGGATTGCCTTTTCTACAGTAAATTTTGCAAAAACTAATTTTATACTGTCGCAAATTTTAATTGCGCCAGGGATTGCCTTTTCTATAGTAAATTATTCAAAAAATAATTTTCTACTGTCGCAAATTTCAAATCCGCCAGGGATTGCCTTTTCTATAGTAAATTATTCAATAAATAATTTTCTACTGTCGCAAATTTTAATTACGCCAGGGATTGCCTTTTCTATAGTAAATTATTCAAAAAATAATTTTCTACTGTCGCAAATTTTAAATATCCCAGGGATTGCCTTTTCTATAGTAAATTATTCAAAAAATAATTTTATACTGTCGCAAATTTTAATTACGCCAGGGATTGCCTTTTCTATAGTAAATTATTCAAAAATAATTTTATACTGTCGCAAATTTTAATTACGCCAGGGATTGCCTTTTCTATAGTAAATTTCTCACAAATTAATTTCTTACTGTCGCAAATTTTAAATACGCCAGGGATTGCCTTTTCTATAGTAAATTATTCAAAAAATAATTTTTTACTGTCGCAAATTGTAATTGCGCCAGGGATTGCCTTTTCTATAGTAAATTTTGCAAAAAAATTATTTTTTAACTGTCGCAAATTTTAAATATCCCAGGGATTGCCTTTTCTATAGTAAATTTCTCACAAATTAATTTTTTACTGTCGCAAATTTTAAATATCCCAGGGATTGCCTTTTCTATAGTAAATTTTGCAAAAAATAATTTTTTACTGTCGCAAATTTTAATTGCGCCAGGGATTGCCTTTCCTATAGTAAATTACTCAAAAAATAATTTTCAACTGTCGCAAATTGTAATTTCGCCAGGGATTGCCTTTTCTATAGTAAATTATTCAAAAAATAATTTTCTACTGTCGCAAATTTTAATTACGCCAGGGATTGCCTTTTCTATAGTAAACTTTTCAAAAAATAATTTTCTACTGTCGCAAATTTTAATTACGCCAGGGATTGCCTTTTCTATAGTAAATTATTCAAAAAATAATTTTTTACTGTCGCAAATTTCAAATCCGCCAGGGATTGCCTTTTCTATAGTAAATTTTGCAAAAAATAATTTTTTACTGTCGCAAATTTTAATTGCGCCAGGGATTGCCTTTTCTATAGTAAATTATTCAAAAAATAATTTTCTACTGTCGCAAATTTTAATTACGCCAGGGATTGCCTTTTCTATAGTAAATTATTCAAAAAATAATTTTTTACTGTCGCAAATTTTAAATATCCCAGGGATTGCCTTTTCTATAGTAAATTTCTCACAAATTAATTTTTTACTGTCGCAAATTTTAATTTCGCCAGGGATTGCCTTTTCTATAGTAAATTATTCAAAAAATAATTTTCAACTGTCGCAAATTTTAATTACGCCAGGGATTGCCTTTTCTATAGTAAATTATTCAAAAAATAATTTTTTACTGTCGCAAATTTTAAGTGCGACAGGGATTGCCTTTTCTATAGTAAATTTTGCAAAAAATAATTTTTTACTGTCGCAAATTTTAATTGCGCCAGGGATTGCCTTTTCAATAGTAAATTATTCAAAAAATAATTTTCAACTGTCGCAAATTTTAATTACGCCAGGGATTGCCTTTTCTATAGTAAATTATTCAAAAAATAATTTTATACTGTCGCAAATTTTAATTATGCCAGGGATTGCCTTTTCTATAGTAAATTATTCAAAAAATAATTTTCAACTGTCGCAAATTTTAATTACGCCAGGGATTGCCTTTTCTATAGTAAATTTTTCAAAAAATAATTTTTTACTGTCGCAAATTTTAAATACGCCAGGGATTGCCTTTTCTATAGTAAATTATTCAAAAAATAATTTTCAACTGTCGCAAATTTTAATTACGCCAGGGATTGCCTTTTCTATAGTAAATTATTCAAAAAATAATTTTTTACTGTCGCAAATTTTAAGTGCGCCAGGGATTGCCTTTACTATAGTAAATTTTGCAAAAAATAATTTTTTACTGTCGCAAATTTTAATTGCGCCAGGGATTGCCTTTTCTATAGTAAATTATTCAAAAAATAATTTTCTACTGTCGCAAATTTTAATTACGCCAGGGATTGCCTTTTCTATAGTAAATTATTCAAAAAATAATTTTTTACTGTCGTAAATTTTAAATATCCCAGGGATTGCCTTTTCTATAGTAAATTTCTCACAAATTAATTTTTTACTGTCGCAAATTTTAATTACGCCAGGGATTGCCTGTTCTATAGTAAATTATTCAAAAAATAATTTTTTACTGTCGCAAATTGTAATTGCGCCAGGGATTGCCTTTTATATAGTAAATTATTCAAAAAAATAATTTTTTACTGTCGCAAATTTTAAATATCCCAGGGGTTGCCTTTTCTATAGTAAATTATTCAAAAAATAATTTTTTACTGTCGCAAATTTTAAATACGCCAGGGATTGCTTTTCTATAGTAAATTATTCAAAAAATAATTTTCTACTGTCGCAAATTTTAATTACGCCAGGGATTGCCTTTTCTATAGTAAATTATTCAAAAAATAATTTTCTACTGTCGCAAATTTTAATTACACCAGGGATTGCCTTTTCTATAGTAAATTATTCAAAAAATAATTTTATACTGTCGCAAATTTTAATTACGCCAGGGATTGCCTTTTCTATAGTAAATTATTCAAAAAATAATTTTCTACTGTCGCAAATTTTAATTACGCCAGGGATTGCCTTTTCTATAGTAAATTATTCAAAAAATAATTTTCTACTGTCGCAAATTTTAATTACGCCAGGGATTGCCTTTTCTATAGTAAATTATTCAAAAAATAATTTTTGACTGTCGCAAATTTTAATTACGCCAGGGATTGCCTTTTCTATAGTAAATTATTCAAAAAATAATTTTTTACTGTCGCAAATTTTAAATATCCCAGGGATTGCCTTTTCTATAGTAAATTTCTCACAAATTAATTTTTTACTGTCGCAAATTTTAAATACGCCAGGGATTGCCTCTTCTATAGTAAATTATTCAAAAAATAATTTTCTACTGTCGCAAATTTTAATTGCGCCAGGGATTGCCTTTTCTATAGTAAATTATTCAAAAAATAATTTTTTACTCTCGCAAATTTTAAATACGCCAGGGATTGCCTTTTCTATAGTAAATTATTCAAAAAATAATTTTTTACTGTCGCAAATTTTAAATACGCCAGGGATTGCCTTTTCTATAGTAAATTTTGCAAAAAAATAATTTTTTACTGTCGCAAATTTTAAATATCGCAGGGATTGCCTTTTCTATAGTAAATTTCTCACAAATTAATTTTTTACTGTCGCAAATTTTAATTGCGCCAGGGATTGCCTTTTCTATAGTAAATTATTCAAAAAATAATTTTTTACTGTCGCAAATTTCAAATCCGCCAGGGATTGCCTTTTCTACAGTAAATTTTGCAAAAAATAATTTTTTACTGTTGCAAATTTTAATTGCGCCAGGGATTGCCTTTTCTATAGTAAATTATTCAAAAAATAATCTTATACTGTCGCAAATTTTAATTACGCCAGGGATTGCCTTTTCTATAGTAAATTATTCAAAAAATAATTTTATACTGTCGCAAATTTTAATTACGCCAGGGATTGCCTTTTCTATAGTAAATTATTCAAAAAATAATTTTTTACTGTCGCAAATTGTAATTGCGCCAGGGATTGCCTTTTCTATAGTAAATTTTGCAAAAAAATATTTTTTTAACTGTCGCAAATTTTAAATATCCCAGGAATTGCCTTTTCTATAGTAAATTTCTCACAAATTAATTTTTTACTGTCGCAAATTTTAAATATCCCAGGGATTGCCTTTTCTATAGTAAGTTTTGCAAAAAATAATTTTTTACTGTCGCAAATTTTAATTGCGCCAGGGATTGCCTTTCCTATAGTAAATTACTCAAAAAATAATTTTCAACTGTCGCAAATTGTAATTGCGCCAGGGATTGCCTTTTCTATAGTAAATTATTCAAAAAATAATTTTCTACTTTCGCAAATTTTAATTACGCCAGGGATTGCCTTTTCTATAGTAAACTTTTCAAAAAATAATTTTCTACTGTCGCAAATTTTAATTACGCCAGGGATTGCCTTTTCTATAGTAAATTATTCAAAAAATAATTTTTTGCTGTCGCAAATTTCAAATCCGCCAGGGATTGCCTTTTCTATAGTAAATTTTGCAAAAAATAATTTTTTACTGTCGCAAATTTTAATTGCGCCAGGGATTGCCTTTTCTATAGTAAATTATTCAAAAAATAATTTTCTACTGTCGCAAATTTTAATTACGCCAGGGATTGCCTTTTCTATAGTAAATTATTCAAAAAATAATTTTTTACTGTCGCAAATTTTAAATATCCCAGGGATTGCCTTTTCTATAGTAAATTTCTCACAAATTAATTTTTTACTGTCGCAAATTTTAATTACGCCAGGGATTGCCTTTTCTATAGTAAATTATTCAAAAATAATTTTCAACTGTCGCAAATTTTAATTACGCCAGGGATTGCCTTTTCTATAGTAAATTATTCAAAAACTAATTTTTTACTGTCGCAAATTTCAAATCCGCCAGGGATTGCCTTTTCTATAGTAAATTTTGCAAAAAATAATTTTTTACTGTCGCAAATTTTAAATATCCCAGGGATTGCCTTTTCTATAGTAAATTTTGCAAAAAAATAATTTTTTACTGTCGCAAATTTTAAATATCCCAGGGATTGCCTTTTCTATAGTAAATTTCTCACAAATTAATTTTTTACTGTCGCAAATTTTAATTACGTCAGGGATTGCCTTTTCTATAGTAAATTATTCAAAAAATAATTTTATACTGTCGCAAATTTTAATTACGCCAGGCATTGCCTTTTCTATAGTAAATTATTCAAAAAAAAATTTTTACTGTCGCAAATTTTAATTACGCCAGGGATTGCCTTTTCTATAGTAAATTTTGCAAAAAATAATTTTTTGCTGTCGCAAATTTTAATTGCGCCAGGGATTGCTTTTCTATAGTATATTATTCAAAAAATAATTTTCAATTGTCGCAAATTTTAATTACGCCAGGGATTGCCTTTTCTATAGTAAATTATTCAAAAAATAATTTTATACTGTCGCAAATTTTAATTACGCCAGGGATTGCCTTTTCTATAGTAAATTATTCAAAAAATAATTTTTTACTGTCGCAAATTTTAATTGCGCCAGGGATTGCCTTTTCTATAGTAAATTATTCAAAAAATAATTTTTTACTGTCGCAAATTTCAAATCCGCCAGGGATTGCCTTTTCTACAGTAAATTTTCCAAAAAATAATTTTTTACTGTTGCAAATTTTAATTGCGCCAGGGATTGCCTTTTCTATAGTAAATTATTCAAAAAATAATTTTATACTGTCGCAAATTTTAATTACGCCAGGGATTGCCTTTTCTATAGTAAATTTCGCACAAATTAATTTTTTACTCTCGCAAATTTTAATTACGCCAGGGATTGCCTTTTCTATAGTAAATTATTCAAAAAATAATTTTATACTGTCGCAAATTTTAATTACGCCAGGGATTGCCTTTTCTATAGTAAATTATTCAAAAAATAATCTTATACTGTCGCAAATTTTAATTACGCCAGGGAATGCCTTTTCTATAGTAAATTATTCAAAAAATAATTTTATACTGTCGCAAATTTTAATTACGCCAGGGATTGCCTTTTCTATAGTAAATTATTCAAAAAATAATTTTTTACTGTCGCAAATTGTAATTGCGCCAGGGATTGCCTTTTCTATAGTAAATTTTGCAAAAAAATAATTTTTTAACTGTCGCAAATTTTAAACATCCCAGGAATTGCCTTTTCTATAGTAAATTTCTCACAAATTAATTTTTTACTGTCGCAAATTTTAAATATCCCAGGGATTGCCTTTTCTATAGTAAATTTTGCAAAAAATAATTTTTTACTGTCGCAAATTTTAATTGCGCCAGGGATTGCCTTTCCTATAGTAAATTACTCAAAAAATAATTTTCAACTGTCGCAAATTGTAATTGCGCCAGGGATTGCCTTTTTTATAGTAAATTATTCAAAAAATAATTTTCTACTGTCGCAAATTTTAATTACGCCAGGGATTGCCTTTTCTATAGTAAACTTTTCAAAAAATAATTTTCTACTGTCGCAAATTTTAATTACGCCAGGGATTGCCTTTTCTATAGTAAATTATTCAAAAAATAATTTTTTACTGTCGCAAATTTCAAATCCGCCAGGGATTGCCTTTTCTATAGTAAATTTTGCAAAAAATAATTTTTTACTGTCGCAAATTTTAATTGCGCCAGGGATTGCCTTTTCTATAGTAAATTATTCAAAAAATAATTTTCTACTGTCGCAAATTTTAATTACGCCAGGGATTGCCTTTTCTATAGTAAATTATTCAAAAAATAATTTTTTACTGTCGCAAATTTTAAATATCCCAGGGATTGCCTTTTCTATAGTAAATTTCTCACAAATTAATTTTTTACTATCGCAAATTTTAATTACGCCAGGGATTGCCTTTTCTATAGTAAATTATTCAAAACATAATTTTCAACTGTCGCAAATTTTAATTACGCCAGGGATTGCCTTTTCTATAGTAAATTATTCAAAAAATAATTTTCAACTGTCGCAAATTTTAATTACGCCAGGGATTGCCTTTTCTATAGTAAATTATTCAAAAAATAATTTTATACTGTCGCAAATTTTAATTATGCCAGGGATTGCCTTTTCTATAGTAAATTATTCAAAAAATAATTTTCAACTGTCGCAAATTTTAATTACGATAGGGATTGCCTTTGCTATAGTAAATTTTTCAAAAAATAATTTTTTACTGTCGCAAATTTTAATTACGCCAGGATTGCCTTTTCTATAGTAAATTATTCAAAAAATAATTTTCAACTGTCGCAAATTTTAATTACGCCAGGGATTGCCTTTTCTATAGTAAATTATTCAAAAAATAATTTTTTACTGTCGCAAATTTTAAGTGCGCCAGGGATTGCCTTTACTATAGTAAATTTTGCAAAAAATAATTTTTTACTGTCGCAAATTTTAATTGCGCCAGGGATTGCCTTTTCTATAGTAAATTATTCAAAAAATAATTTTCTACTGTCGCAAATTTTAATTACGCCAGGGATTGCCTTTTCTATAGTAAATTATTCAAAAAATAATTTTTTACTGTCGCAAATTTTAAATATCCCAGGGATTGCCTTTTCTATAGTAAATTTCTCACAAATTAATTTTTTACTGTCGCAAATTTTAATTACGCCAGGGATTGCCTTTTCTATAGTAAATTATTCAAAAAATAATTTTTTACTGTCGCAAATTGTAATTGCGCCAGGGATTGCCTTTTATATAGTAAATTATTCAAAAAATAATTTTTTACTGTCGCAAATTTTAAATATCCCAGGGATTGCCTTTTCTATAGTAAATTATTCAAAAAATAATTTTTTACTGTCGCAAATTTTAAATACGCCAGGGATTGCCTTTTCTATAGTAAATTATTCAAAAAATAATTTTCTACTGTCGCAAATTTTAATTACGCCAGGGATTGCCTTTTCTATAGTAAATTATTCAAAAAATAATTTTCTACTGTCGCAAATTTTAATTACGCCAGGGATTGCCTTTTCTATTGTAAATTATTCAAAAAATAATTTTATACTGTCGCAAATTTTAAATACGCCAGGGATTGCCTTTTCTATAGTAAATTTTGCAAAAAAATAATTTTTTACTGTCGCAAATTTTAATTGCGCCAGGGATTGCTTTTCTATAGTAAATTATTCAAAAAATATTTTTCAACTGTCGCAAATATTAATTACGCCAGGGATTGCCTTTTCTCTAGTAAATTATTCAAAAAATAATTTTATACTGTCGCAAATTTTAATTACGCCAGGGATTGCCTTTTCTATAGTAAATTATTCAAAAAATAATTTTTTACTGTCGCAAATTTTAATTGCGCCAGGGATTGCCTTTTCTATAGTAAATTATTCAAAAAATAATTTTTTACTGTCGCAAATTTCAAATCCTCCAGGGATTGCCTTTTCTACAGTAAATTTTGCAAAAAATAATTTTTTACTGTTGCAAATTTTAATTGCGCCAGGGATTGCCTTTTCTATAGTAAATTATTCAAAAAATAATTTTATACTGTCGCAAATTTTAATTACGCCAGGGATTGCCTTTTCTATAGTAAATTTCTCACAAATTAATTTTTTACTGTCGCAAATTTTAATTACGCCAGGGATTGCCTTTTCTATAGTAAATTATTCAAAAAATAATTTTTTACTGTCGCAAATTTCAAATCCGCCAGGGATTGCCTTTTCTATAGTAAATTATTCAAAAAATAATTTTTTACTGTCGCAAATTTTAATTACGCCAGGGATTGCCTTTTCTATAGTAAATTTCTCACAAATTAATTTTTTACTGTCGCACATTTTAAATACGCCACGGATTGCCTTTTCTATAGTAAATTATTCAAAAAATAATTTTCTACTGTCGCAAATTTTAAATATCCCAGGGATTGCTTTTTTTATAGTAAATTTCTCACAAATTAATTTCTTACTGTCGCAAATTTTAAATACGCCAGGGATTGCCTTTTCTATAGAAAATTATTCAAAAAATAATTTTTTACTGTCGCAAATTTTAAATATCCCAGGGATTGCCTTTTCTATAGTAAATTTCTCACAAATTAATTTCTTACTGTCGCAAATTTTAATTACGCCAGGGATTGCCTTTTCTATAGTAAATTATTCAAAAAATAATTTTCTACTGTCGCAAATTTTAATTACGCCAGGGATTGCCTTTTCTATTGTAAATTATTCAAAAAATAATTTTATACTGTCGCAAATTTTAAATACGCCAGGGATTGCCTTTTCTATAGTAAATTTTGCAAAAAAATAATTTTTTACTGTCGCAAATTTTAATTGCGCCAGGGATTGCTTTTCTATAGTAAATTATTCAAAAAATATTTTTCAACTGTCGCAAATATTAATTACGCCAGGGATTGCCTTTTCTCTAGTAAATTATTCAAAAAATAATTTTATACTGTCGCAAATTTTAATTACGCCAGGGATTGCCTTTTCTATTGTAAATTATTCAAAAAATAATTTTATACTGTCGCAAATTTTAAATACGCCAGGGATTGCCTTTTCTATAGTAAATTTTGCAAAAAAATAATTTTTTACTGTCGCAAATTTTAATTGCGCCAGGGATTGCTTTTCTATAGTAAATTATTCAAAAAATATTTTTCAACTGTCGCAAATATTAATTACGCCAGGGATTGCCTTTTCTCTAGTAAATTATTCAAAAAAGAATTTTATACTGTCGCAAATTTTAATTACGCCAGGGATTGCCTTTTCTATAGTAAATTATTCAAAAAATAATTTTTTACTGTCGCAAATTTTAATTGCGCCAGGGATTGCCTTTTCTATAGTAAATTATTCAAAAAATAATTTTTTACTGTCGCAAATTTCAAATCCTCCAGGGATTGCCTTTTCTACAGTAAATTTTGCAAAAAATAATTTTTTACTGTCGCAAATTTTAATTGCGCCAGGGATTGCCTTTCCTATAGTAAATTACTCAAAAAATAATTTTCAACTGTCGCAAATTGTAATTGCGCCAGGGATTGCCTTTTCTATAGTAAATTATTCAAAAAATAATTTTCTACTGTCGCAAATTTTAATTACGCCAGGGATTGCCTTTTCTATAGTAAACTTTTCAAAAAATAATTTTCTACTGTCGCAAATTTTAATTACGCCAGGGATTGCCTTTTCTATAGTAAATTTTGCAAAAAATAATTTTTTACTGTCGCAAATTTTAATTGCGCCAGGGATTGCCTTTTCTATAGTAAATTATTCAAAAAATAATTTTTTACTGTCGCAAATTTTAATTGCGCCAGGGATTGCCTTTTCTATAGTAAATTATTCAAAAAATATTTTTCAACTGTCGCAAATATTAATTACGCCAGGGATTGCCTTTTCTCTAGTAAATTATTCAAAAAATAATTTTATACTGTCGCAAATTTTAATTACGCCAGGGATTGCCTTTTCTATAGTAAATTATTCAAAAAATATTTTTCAACTGTCGCAAATATTAATTACGCCAGGGATTGCCTTTTCTCTAGTAAATTATTCAAAAAATAATTTTATACTGTCGCAAATTTTAATTACGCCAGGGATTGCCTTTTCTATAGTAAATTATTCAAAAAATAATTTTTTACTGTCGCAAATTTTAATTGCGCCAGGGATTGCCTTTCCTATAGTAAATTACTCAAAAAATAATTTTCAACTGTCGCAAATTGTAATTGCGCCAGGGATTGCCTTTTCTATAGTAAATTATTCAAAAAATAATTTTCTACTGTCGCAAATTTTAATTACGCCAGGGATTGCCTTTTCTATAGTAAACTTTTCAAAAAATAATTTTCTACTGTCGCAAATTTTAATTACGCCAGGGATTGCCTTTTCTATAGTAAATTATTCAAAAAATAATTTTTTACTGTCGCAAATTTCAAATCCGCCAGGGATTGCCTTTTCTATAGTAAATTTTGCAAAAAATAATTTTTTACTGTCGCAAATTTTAATTGCGCCAGGGATTGCCTTTTCTATAGTAAATTATTCAAAAAATAATTTTCTACTGTCGCAAATTTTAATTACGCCAGGGATTGCCTTTTCTATAGTAAATTATTCAAAAAATAATTTTTTACTGTCGCAAATTTTAAATATCCCAGGGATTGCCTTTTCTATAGTAAATTTCTCACAAATTAATTTTTTACTATCGCAAATTTTAATTACGCCAGGGATTGCCTTTTCTATAGTAAATTATTCAAAACATAATTTTCAACTGTCGCAAATTTTAATTACGCCAGGGATTGCCTTTTCTATAGTAAATTATTCAAAAAATAATTTTCAACTGTCGCAAATTTTAATTACGCCAGGGATTGCCTTTTCTATAGTAAATTATTCAAAAAATAATTTTATACTGTCGCAAATTTTAATTATGCCAGGGATTGCCTTTTCTATAGTAAATTATTCAAAAAATAATTTTCAACTGTCGCAAATTTTAATTACGATAGGGATTGCCTTTGCTATAGTAAATTTTTCAAAAAATAATTTTTTACTGTCGCAAATTTTAATTACGCCAGGATTGCCTTTTCTATAGTAAATTATTCAAAAAATAATTTTCAACTGTCGCAAATTTTAATTA
>CAWVNZ010002824.1:0-16940 GCA_963930735.1 Dioctria linearis | reverse complement strand
TCAAAAATTAATTTTATACTGTCGCAAATTTTAAATACGCCAGGTATCGCCTTTTCTATAGTAAATTTTGCAAAAAATAACATTTTACTGTCGCAAATTTTAAATACGCCAAGGATTGCCTTTTCTATAGTAAATTTTTCAAAAAATAATTTTTTACTAACGCAAATTTTCATTACGCCAGGGATTACCTTTTATATAATAAATTATTCAAAAATTAATTTTTTACTGTCGCAAATTTTAATTACGCCAGGGATTGCCTTTTCTATAGTAAATTATTCAAAAAATAATTTTTTACTGTCGCAAATTTTAATTACGCTAGGGATTGCCATTTCTATAGTAAATTATTCAAAAAATTATTTTTTACTGTCGCAAATTTTAATTACGCCAGGGATTGCCTTTTCTATAGTAAATTATTAAAAAAACAATTTTTTATTGTCGCAAATTTTAATTACGCCAGGGATTGCCTTTTCTATAGTAAATTTTTCAAAAATTAATTTTTTACTGTCGCAAATTTTAATTACGCCAAGGATTGCCTTTTCTATAGTAAATTTTGCAAAAAATAATTTTTTTCTGTCGCAAATTTTAATTACACCAGGGATTGCCATTTCTATAGTAAATTTTGCAAAAAATAATTTTTTTCTGTCGCAAATTTTAATTACGCCAGGGATTGCCTTTTCTATAGTAAATTATTCAAAAAATAATTTTTTACTGTCGCATATTTTAAATACGCCACGGATTGCCTTTTCTATAGTAAATTATTCAAAAAATAATTTTTTTCTGTCGCAAATTTTAAATACGCCAGGGATTGCCTTTTCTATAGTAAATTTTTCAAAAGTTAATTTTATACTGTCGCAAATTTTAAATACGCCTGGGATTGCCTTTTCTATAGTAAATTTTGCAAAAAATAACACTTTACTGTCGCAAATTTTAATTACGCCAGGGATTGCCTTTTCTATAGTAAATTATTCAAAAAATAATTTTTTACTGTCGTAAATTTTAATTACGCCAGGGATTGCCTTTTCTATAGTAAATTTTTCAAAAAATAATTTTTTACTGTCGCAAATTTTAAATACGCCAGGGATTGCCTTTTCTATAGTAAATTATTCAAAAAATAATTTTTTTTGTCGCAAATTTTAAATACGCCAGGGATTGCCTTTTCTATAGTAAATTTTTCAAAAATTAATTTTTTACTGTCGCAAATTTTTATTACGCCAGGGATTGCCTTTTCTATAGTAAATTTTTCAAAAAATAATTTTTTACTGTCGCAAATTTTAAATACGCCAGGGATTGCCTTTTCTATAGTAAATTATTCAAAAAATAATTTTTTTCTGTCGCAAATTTTAAATACGCCAGGGATTGCCTTTTCTATAGTAAATTTTTCAAAAATTAAATTTATACTGTCGCAAATTTTAAATACGCCGGGGATTGCCTTCTCTATAGTAAATTTTGCAAAAAATAATTTTTTACTGCCGCAAATTTTAATTACGCCAGGAATTGCCTTTTCTATAGTAAATTTTGCAAAAAATAATTTTTTTCTGTCTCAAATTTTAATTACGCCAGGGATTGCCTTTTCTATAGTACATTATTCAAAAAATAATTTTTTACTGTCGCATATTTTAAATACGATAGGGATTGCCTTTTCTATAGTAAATTATTCAAAAAATAATTTTTTTCTGTCGCAAATTTTAAATACGCCAGGGATTGCCTTTTCTATAGTAAATTTTTCAAAAATTAATTTTATACTGTCGCAAATTTTAAATACGCCAGGGATTGCCTTTTCTATAGTAAATTTTTCAAAAAATAATTTTTTTCTGTCGCAAATTTTAAATACGCCAGGGATTGCCTTTTCTATAGTAAATTATTCAAAAACTATTTTTTTTCTGTCGCAAATTTTAAATACGCCAAGGATTGCCTTTTCTATAGTAAATTTTCAAAAAATAATTTTTTACTGTCGCAAATTTTAATTACGCCAGGGATTACCTTTTATATAGTAAATTATTCAAAAATTAATTTTTTACTGTCGCAAATTTTAATTACGCCAGGGATTGCCTATTCTATAGTAAATTATTCAAAAAATAATTTTTTACTGTCGCAAATTTGAATTACGCTAGGGATTGTCTTTTCTATAGTAAATTATTCAAAAAATTATTTTTTACTGTCGCAAATTTTAATTACGCCAGGGATTGCCTTTTCTATAGTAAATTATTAAAAAAAAATTTTTTACTGTCGCAAATTTTAATTACGCCAGGGATTGCCTTTTCCATAGTAAATTTTTCAAAAATTCATTTTTTACTGTCGCAAATTTTAATTACGCCAGGGATTGCCTTTTCTATAGTAAATTTTGCAAAAAATAATTTTTTTCTGTCGCAAATTTTAATTACGCCAGGGATTTCCTTTTCTATAGTAAATTATTCAAAAAAATAATTTTTTACTGTCGCATATTTTAAATACGCCAGGGATTGCCTTTTCTATAGTAAATTATTCAAAAAATAATTTTTTTCTGTCGCAAATTTTAAATACGCCAAGGATTGCCTTTTCTATAGTAAATTATTCAAAAAATAATTTTTTACTGTCGCAAATTTTAATTACGCCAGGGATTGCCTTTTCTATAGTAAATTATTCAAAAAATAATTTTTTACTGTCGCAAATTTTAATTACGCTTGGGATTGCCTTTTCTATAGTAAATTATTCAAAAAATTATTTTTTTCTGTCGCAAATTTTAATTACGCCAGGGAGTGCCTTTTCTATAGTAAATTATTAAAAAAATAATTTTTTACTGTCGCAAATTTTAATTACGCCAGGGATTGCCTTTTCTATAGTAAATTTTTCAAATTTTAATTTTTTACTGTCGCAAATTTTAATTACGCCAGGGATTGCCTTTTCTATAGTAAATTTTGCAAAAAATAATTTTTTTCTGTCGCAAATTTTAATTACGCCAGGGATTGCCATTTCTATAGTAAATTTTGCAAAAAATAATTTTTTTCTGTCGCAAATTTTAATTACGCCAGGGATTGCCTTTTCTATAGTAAATTATTCAAAAAATAATTTTTTACAGTCGCATATTTTAAATACGCCAGGGATTGCCTTTTCTATAGTAAATTATTCAGAAAATAATTTTTTTCTGTCGCAAATTTTAAATACGCCAGGGATTGCCTTTTCTATAGTAAATTTTTCAAAAATTAATTTTATACTGTCGCAAATTTTAAATACGCCAGGGATTGCCTTTTCTATAGTAAATTTTGCAAAAAATAGAACTTTACTGTCGCAAATTTTAATTACGCCAGGGATTGCCTTTTCTATAGTAAATTATTCAAAAAATAATTTTTTACTGTCGCAAATTTTAATTACGCCAGGGATTGCCTTTTCTATAGTAAATTTTTCAAAAAATAATTTTTTACTGTCGCAAATTTTAAATACGCCAGGGATTGCCTTTTCTATAGTAAATTATTCAAAAAATAATTTTTTTTTGTCGCAAATTTTAAATACGCCAGGGATTGCCTTTTCTATAGTAAATTTTTCAAAAATTAATTTTTTACTGTCGCAAATTTTAATTACGCCAGGGATTGCCTTTTCTATAGTAAATTTTTCAAAAAATAATTTTTTACTGTCGCAAATTTTAAATACGCCAGGGATTGCCTTTTCTATAGTAAATTATTCAAAAAATAATTTTTTTCTGTCGCAAATTTTAAATACGCCAGGGATTGCCTTTTCTATAGTAAATTTTTCAAAAATTAAATTTATACTGTCGCAAATTTTAAATACGCCAGGGATTGCCTTCTCTATAGTAAATTTTGCAAAAAATAATTTTTTACTGCCGCAAATTTTAATTAAGCCAGGGATTGCCTTTTCTATAGTAAATTATTCAAAAAATACTTTTTTACTGTCACAAATTTTAATTACTCCAGGGATTGCCTTTTCTATAGTAAAGTTTTCAAAAAATAATTTTTTACTGTCGCAAATTTTAAATACGCCAGGCATTGCCTTTTCTATAGTAAATTATTCAAAAAATGATTTTTTTCTGTCGCAAATTTTAAATATGCCAGGGATTGCCTTTTCTATAGTAAATTATTCAAAAAATAATTTTTTTTCTCTCGCAAATTTTAAATAAGCCAGGGATTGACTTTTCTATAGTAAATTTTTCAAAAATTAATTTTATACTGTCGCAAATTTTAAATACGCCAGGGATTGCCTTTTCTATAGTAAATTTTCCAAAAATTATTTTTTTCGGTCGCAAATTTTAATTACGCCAGGGATTGCCTTTTCTATAGTAAATTTTTCAAAAAATAATTTTTTACTGTCGCAAATTTTAAATGCGCCAGGGATTGCCTATTCTATAGTAAATTATTCAAAAAATAATTTTTTACTGTCGCAAATTTTAATTACGCTAGGGATTGCCTTTTCTATAGTAAATTATTCAAAACATTATTTTTTACTGTCGCAAATTTTAATTACGCCAGGGATTGCCTTTTCTATAGTAAATTATTAAAAAAATAATTTTTTACTGTCGCATATTTTAATTACGCCAGGGATTGCCTTTTCTATAGTAAATTTTTCAAAAATTAATTTTTTACTGTCGCAAATTTTATTTACGCCAGGGATTGCCTTTTCTATAGTAAATTTTGCAAAAAATAATTTATTTCTGTCGCAAATTTTAATTACGCCAGGGATTTCCTTTTCTATAGTAAATTATTCAAAAAATAATTTTTTACTGTCGCATATTTTAAATACGCCAGGGATTGCCTTTTCTATAGTAAATTATTCAAAAAATAATTTTTTTCTGTCGCAAATTTTAAATACGCCAGGAATTGCCTTTTCTATAGTAAATTTTTCAAAAATTAATTTTATACTGTCGCAAATTTTAAATACGCCAGGGATCGCCTTTTCTATAGTAAATTTTGCAAAAAATAACATTTTACTGTCGCAAATTTTAAATACGCCAAGGATTGCCTTTTCTATAGTAAATTTTTCAAAAAATAATTTTTTACTGTCGCAAATTTTCATTACGCCAGGGATTACCTTTTATATAATAAATTATTCAAAAATTAATTTTTTACTGTCGCAAATTTTAATTACGACAGGGATTGCCTTTTCTATAGTAAATTATTCAAAAAATAATTTTTTACTGTCGCAAATTTTAATTACGCTAGGGATTGCCAATTCTATAGTAAATTATTCAAAAAATTATTTTTTACTGTCGCAAATTTTAATTACGCCAGGGATTGCCTTTTCTATAGTAAATTATTAAAAAAATAATTTTTTACTGTCGCAAATTTTAATTACGCCAGGGATTGCCTTTTCTATAGTAAATTTTTCAAAAATTAATTTTTTACTGTCGCAAATTTTAATTACGCCAAGGATTGCCTTTTCTATAGTAAATTTTGCAAAAAATAATTTTTTTCTGTCGCAAATTTTAATTACAACAGGGATTGCCATTTCTATAGTAAATTTTGCAAAAAATAATTTTTTTCTGTCGCAAATTTTAATTACGCCAGGGATTGCCTTTTCTATAGTAAATTATTCAAAAAATAATTTTTTACTGTCGCAAATTTTAAATACGCCAGGGATTGCCTTTTCTATAGTAAATTATTCAAAAAATAATTTTTTTTGTCGCAAATTTTAAATGCGCCAGGGATTGCCTTTTCTATAGTAAATTTTTCAAAAATTAATTTTTTACTGTCGCAAATTTTTATTACGCCAGGGATTGCCTTTTCTATAGTAAATTTTTCAAAAAATTATTTTTTACTGTCGCAAATTTTAATTACGCCAGGGATTGCCTTTTCTATAGTAAATTATTCAAAAAATAATTTTTTTCTGTCGCAAATTTTAAATACGCCAGGGATTGCCTTTTCTATAGTAAATTTTTCAAAAATTAAATTTATACTGTCGCAAATTTTAAATACGCCAGGGATTGCCTTCTCTATAGTAAATTTTGCAAAAAATAATTTTTTACTGTCGCAAATTTTAATTACGCTAGGGATTGCCCTTTCTATAGTAAATTATTCAAAACATTATTTTTTACTGTCGCAAATTTTAATTACGCCAGGGATTGCCTTTTCTATAGTAAATTATTAAAAAAATAATTTTTTACTGTCGCATATTTTAATTACGCCAGGGATTGCCTTTTCTATAGTAAATCTTTCAAAAATTAATTTTTTACTGTCGCAAATTTTATTTACGCCAGGGATTGCCTTTTCTATAGTAAATTTTGCAAAAAATAATTTTTTTCTGTCGCAAATTTTAATTACGCCAGGGATTTCCTTTTCTATAGTAAATTATTCAAAAAATAATTTTTTACTGTCGCATATTTTAAATACGCCAGGGATTGCCTTTTCTATAGTAAATTATTCAAAAAATAATTTTTTTCTGTCGCAAATTTTAAATACGCCAGGAATTGCCTTTTCTATAGTAAATTTTTCAAAAATTAATTTTATACTGTCGCAAATTTTAAATACGCCAGGGATCGCCTTTTCTATAGTAAATTTTGCAAAAAATAACATTTTACTGTCGCAAATTTTAAATACGCCAAGGATTGCCTTTTCTATAGTAAATTTTTCAAAAAATAATTTTTTACTGTCGCAAATTTTCATTACGCCAGGGATTACCTTTTATATAATAAATTATTCAAAAATTAATTTTTTACTGTCGCAAATTTTAATTACGCCAGGGATTGCCTTTTCTATAGTAAATTATTCAAAAAATAATTTTTTACTGTCGCAAATTTTAATTACGCTAGGGATTGCCATTTCTATAGTAAATTATTCAAAAAATTATTTTTTACTGTCGCAAATTTTAATTACGCCAGGGATTGCCTTTTCTATAGTAAATTATTAAAAAAATAATTTTTTACTGTCGCAAATTTTAATTACGCCAGGGATTGCCTTTTCTATAGTAAATTTTTCAAAAATTAATTTTTTACTGTCGCAAATTTTAATTACGCCAAGGATTGCCTTTTCTATAGTAAATTTTGCAAAAAATAATTTTTTTCTGTCGCAAATTTTAATTACACCAGGGATTGCCATTTCTATAGTAAATTTTGCAAAAAATAATTTTTTTCTGTCGCAAATTTTAATTACGCCAGGGATTGCCTTTTCTATAGTAAATTATTCAAAAAATAATTTTTTACTGTCGCATATTTTAAATACGCCAGGGATTGCCTTTTCTATAGTAAATTATTCAAAAAATAATTTTTTTCTGTCGCAAATTTTAAATACGCCAGGGATTGCCTTTTCTATAGTAAATTTTTCAAAAATTAATTTTATACTGTCGCAAATTTTAAATACGCCTGGGATTGCCTTTTCTATAGTAAATTTTGCAAAAAATAACACTTTACTGTCGCAAATTTTAATTACGCCAGGGATTGCCTTTTCTATAGTAAATTATTCAAAAAATAATTTTTTACTGTCGCAAATTTTAATTACGCCAGGGATTGCCTTTTCTATAGTAAATTTTTCAAAAAATAATTTTTTACTGTCGCAAATTTTAAATACGCCAGGGATTGCCTTTTCTATAGTAAAGTTATTCAAAAAATAATTTTTTACTGTCGCAAATTTTAATTACGCCAGGGATTGCCTTTTCAATAGTAAATTGTTCAAAAAATAATTTTTTACTGTCGCAAATTTTAATTACGCCAGGGATTGCCTTTTCTATAGTAAATTTTTCAAAAAATAATTTTTTACTGTCGCAAATTTTAAATACGCCAGGGATTGCCTTTTCTATAGTAAATTATTCAAAAAATCATTTTTTTCTGTCGCAAATTTTAATTACGCCAGGGATTGCCTTTTCTATAGTAAATTATTCAAAAATTAATTTTTTACTGTCGCAAATTTTAATTACGCCAGGGATTGCCCTTACTATAGTAAATTTTTTACTGTCGCAAATTTTAATTACGCCAGGGATTGCCTTTTATATAGTAAATTATTCGAAAATTAATTTTTTACTGTCGCAAATTTTAATTACGCCAGGGATTGCCTATTCTATAGTAAATTATTCAAAAAATAATTTTTTACTGTCGCAAATTTTAATTACGCTAGGGATTGCCTTTTCTATAGTAAATTATTCAAAACATTATTTTTTACTGTCGCAAATTTTAATTACGCCAGGGATTGCCTTTTCTATAGTAAATTATTAAAAAAATAATTTTTTACTGTCGCAAATTTTAATTACGCCAGGGATTGCCTTTTCTATAGTAAATTTTTCAAAAATTAATTTTTTACTGTCGCAAATTTTAATTACGCCAGGGATTGCGTTTTCTATAGTAAATTTTGCTAAAAATAATTTTTTTCTGTCGCAAATTTTAATTACGCCAGGGATTTCCTTTTCTATAGTAAATTATTCAAAAATTAATTTTTTACTGTCGCATATTTTAAATACGCCAGGGATTGCCTTTTCTATAGTAAATTATTCAAAAAATAATTTTTTTCTGTCGCAAATTTTAAATACGCCAGGAATTGCCTTTTCTATAGTAAATTTTTCAAAAATTAATTTTATACTGTCGCAAATTTTAAATACGCCAGGGATCGCCTTTTCTATAGTAAATTTTGCAAAAAATAACATTTTACTGTCGCAAATTTTAAATACGCCAAGGATTGCCTTTTCTATAGTAAATTTTTCAAAAAATAATTTTTTACTGTCGCAAATTTTCATTACGCCAGGGATTACCTTTTATATAATAAATTATTCAAAAATTAATTTTTTACTGTCGCAAATTTTAATTACGCCAGGGATTGCCTTTTCTATAGTAAATTATTCAAAAAATAATTTTTTACTGTCGCAAATTTTAATTACGCTAGGGATTGCCATTTCTATAGTAAATTATTCAAAAAATTATTTTTTACTGTCGCAAATTTTAATTACGCCAGGGATTGCCTTTTCTATAGTAAATTATTAAAAAAATAATTTTTTACTGTCGAAAATTTTAATTACGCCAGGGATTGCCTTTTCTATAGTAAATTTTTCAAAAATTAATTTTTTACTGTCGCAAATTTTAATTACGCCAAGGATTGCCTTTTCTATAGTAAATTTTGCAAAAAATAATTTTTTTCTGTCGCAAATTTTAATTACACCAGGGATTGCCATTTCTATAGTAAATTTTGCAAAAAATAATTTTTTTCTGTCGCAAATTTTAATTACGCCAGGGATTGCCTTTTCTATAGTAAATTATTCAAAAAATAATTTTTTACTGTCGCATATTTTAAATACGCCAGGGATTGCCTTTTCTATAGTAAATTTTTCAAAAATTAATTTTATACTGTCGCAAATTTTAAATACGCCTGGGATTGCCTTTTCTATAGTAAATTTTGCAAAAAATAACACTTTACTGTCGCAAATTTTAATTACGCCAGGGATTGCCTTTTCTATAGTAAATTATTCAAAAAATAATTTTTTACTGTCGCAAATTTTAATTACGCCAGGGATTGCCTTTTCTATAGTAAATTTTTCAAAAAATAATTTTTTACTGTCGCAAATTTTAAATACGCCAGGGATTGCCTTTTCTATAGTAAATTATTCAAAAAATAATTTTTTTTGTCGCAAATTTTAAATACGCCAGGGATTGCCTTTTCTATAGTAAATTTTCAAAAATTAATTTTTTACTGTCGCAAATTTTTATTACGCCAGGGATTGCCTTTTCTATAGTAAATTTTTCAAAAAATAATTTTTTACTGTCGCAAATTTTAAATACGCCAGGGATTGCCTTTTCTATAGTAAATTATTCAAAAAATAATTTTTTTCTGTCGCAAATTTTAAATACGCCAGGGATTGCCTTTTCTATAGTAAATTTTTCAAAAATTAAATTTATACTGTCGCAAATTTTAAATACGCCAGGGATTGCCTTCTCTATAGTAAATTTTGCAAAAAATAATTTTTTACTGCCGCAAATTTTAAATACGCCAGGGATTGCCTTCTCTATAGTAAATTTTGCAATAAATTATTTTTTACTGTCGCAAATTTTAATTACGCCAGGGATTGCCTTTTCTATAGTAAATTTTGCAAAAAATAATTTTTTTCTGTCGCAAATTTTAATTACGCCAGGGATTGCCATTTCTATAGTAAATTTTGCAAAAAATAATTTTTTTCTGTCGCAAATTTTAATTACGCCAGGGATTGCCTTTTCTATAGTAAATTATTCAAAAAATAATTTTTTACAGTCGCATATTTTAAATACGCCAGGGATTGCCTTTTCTATAGTAAATTATTCAAAAAATAATTTTTTTCTGTCGCAAATTTTAAATACGCCAGGGATTGCCTTTTCTATAGTAAATTTTTCAAAAATTAATTTTATACTGTCGCAAATTTTAAATACGCCAGGGATTGCCTTTTCTATAGTAAACTTTGCAAAAAATAGAACTTTACTGTCGCAAATTTTAATTACGCCAGGGATTGCCTTTTCTATAGTAAATTATTCAAAAAATAATTTTTTACTGTCGCAAATTTTAATTACGCCAGGGATTGCCTTTTCTATAGTAAATTTTTCAAAAAATAATTTTTTACTGTCGCAAATTTTAAATACGCCAGGGATTGCCTTTTCTATAGTAAATTATTCAAAAAATAATTTTTTTTTGTCGCAAATTTTAAATACGCCAGGGATTGCCTTTTCTATAGTAAATTTTTCAAAAATTAATTTTTTACTGTCGCAAATTTTAATTACGCCAGGGATTGCCTTTTCTATAGTAAATTTTTCAAAAAATAATTTTTTACTGTCGCAAATTTTAAATACGCCAGGGATTGCCTTTTCTATAGTAAATTATTCAAAAAATAATTTTTTTCTGTCGCAAATTTTAAATACGCCAGGGATTGCCTTTTCTATAGTAAATTTTTCAAAAATTAAATTTATACTGTCGCAAATTTTAAATACGCCAGGGATTGCCTTCTCTATAGTAAATTTTGCAAAAAATAATTTTTTACTGCCGCAAATTTTAATTAAGCCAGGGATTGCCTTTTCTATAGTAAATTATTCAAAAAATACTTTTTTACTGTCACAAATTTTAATTACGCCAGGGATTGCCTTTTCTATAGTAAAGTTTTCAAAAAATAATTTTTTACTGTCGCAAATTTTAAATACGCCAGGCATTGCCTTTTCTTTAGTAAATTATTCAAAAAATGATTTTTTTTCTGTCGCAAATTTTAAATATGCCAGGGATTGCCTTTCCTATAGTAAATTATTCAAAAAATAATTTTTTTTCTCTCGCAAATTTTAAATAAGCCAGGGATTGACTTTTCTATAGTAAATTTTTCAAAAATTAATTTTATACTGTCGCAAATTTTAAATACGCCAGGGATTGCCTTTTCTATAGTAAATTTTCCAAAAATTATTTTTTTCGGTCGCAAATTTTAATTACGCCAGGGATTGCCTTTTCTATAGTAAATTTTTCAAGAAATAATTTTTTACTGTCGCAAATTTTAAATGCGCCAGGGATTGCCTATTCTATAGTAAATTATTCAAAAAATAATTTTTTACTGTCGCAAATTTTAATTACGCTAGGGATTGCCTTTTCTATAGTAAATTATTCAAAACATTATTTTTTACTGTCGCAAATTTTAATTACGCCAGGGATTGCCTTTTCTATAGTAAATTATTAAAAAAATAATTTTTTACTGTCGCATATTTTAATTACGCCAGGGATTGCCTTTTCTATAGTAAATTTTTCAAAAATTAATTTTTTACTGTCGCAAATTTTATTTACGCCAGGGATTGCCTTTTCTATAGTAAATTTTGCAAAAAATAATTTTTTTCTGTCGCAAATTTTAATTACGCCAGGGATTTCCTTTTCTATAGTAAATTATTCAAAAAATAATTTTTTACTGTCGCATATTTTAAATACGCCAGGGATTGCCTTTTCTATAGTAAATTATTCAAAAATAATTTTTTTCTGTCGCAAATTTTAAATACGCCAGGAATTGCCTTTTCTATAGTAAATTTTTCAAAAATTAATTTTATACTGTCGCAAATTTTAAATACGCCAGGGATCGCCTTTTCTATAGTAAATTTTGCAAAAAATAACATTTTACTGTCGCAAATTTTAAATACGCCAAGGATTGCCTTTTCTATAGTAAATTTTTCAAAAAATAATTTTTTACTGTCGCAAATTTTCATTACGCCAGGGATTACCTTTTATATAATAAATTATTCAAAAATTAATTTTTTACTGTCGCAAATTTTAATTACGCCAGGGATTGCCTTTTCTATAGTAAATTATTCAAAAAATAATTTTTTACTGTCGCAAATTTTAATGACGCTAGGGATTGCCAATTCTATAGTAAATTATTCAAAAAATTATTTTTTACTGTCGCAAATTTTAATTACGCCAGGGATTGCCTTTTCTATAGTAAATTATTAAAAAAATAATTTTTTACTGTCGCAAATTTTAATTACGCCAGGGATTGCCTTTTCTATAGTAAATTTTTCAAAAATTAATTTTTTACTGTCGCAAATTTTAATTACGCCAAGGATTGCCTTTTCTATAGTAAATTTTGCAAAAAATAATTTTTTTCTGTCGCAAATTTTAATTACACCAGGGATTGCCATTTCTATAGTAAATTTTGCAAAAAATAATTTTTTTCTGTCGCAAATTTTAATTACGCCAGGGATTGCCTTTTCTATAGTAAATTATTCAAAAAATAATTTTTTACTGTCGCATATTTTAAATACGCCAGGGATTGCCTTTTCTATAGTAAATTATTCAAAAAATAATTTTTTTTTGTCGCAAATTTTAAATACGCCAGGGATTGCCTTTTCTATAGTAAATTTTTCAAAATTAATTTTATACTGTCGCAAATTTTAAATACGCCTGGGATTGCCTTTTCTATAGTAAATTTTTCAAAAATTAATTTTTTACTGTCGCAAATTTTTATTACGCCAGGGATTGCCTTTTCTATAGTAAATTTTTCAAAAAATAATTTTTTACTGTCGCAAATTTTAAATACGCCAGGGATTGCCTTTTCTATAGTAAATTATTCAAAAAATAATTTTTTTCTGTCGCAAATTTTAAATACGCCAGGGATTGCCTTTTCTATAGTAAATTTTTCAAAATTAAATTTATACTGTCGCAAATTTTAAATACGCCAGGGATTGCCTTCTCTATAGTAAATTTTGCAAAAAATAATTTTTTACTGTCGCAAATTTTAATTACGCTAGGGATTGCCTTTTCTATAGTAAATTATTCAAAACATTATTTTTTACTGTCGCAAATTTTAATTACGCCAGGGATTGCCTTTTCTATAGTAAATTATTAAAAAAATAATTTTTTACTGTCGCATATTTTAATTACGCCAGGGATTGCCTTTTCTATAGTAAATTTTTCAAAAATTAATTTTTTACTGTCGCAAATTTTATTTACGCCAGGGATTGCCTTTTCTATAGTAAATTTTGCAAAAAATAATTTTTTTCTGTCGCAAATTTTAATTACGCCAGGGATTTCCTTTTCTATAGTAAATTATTCAAAAAATAATTTTTTACTGTCGCATATTTTAAATACGCCAGGGATTGCCTTTTCTATAGTAAATTATTCAAAAAATAATTTTTTTCTGTCGCAAATTTTAAATACGCCAGGAATTGCCTTTTCTATAGTAAATTTTTCAAAAATTAATTTTATACTGTCGCAAATTTTAAATACGCCAGGGATCGCCTTTTCTATAGTAAATTTTGCAAAAAATAACATTTTACTGTCGCAAATTTTAAATACGCCAAGGATTGCCTTTTCTATAGTAAATTTTTCAAAAAATAATTTTTTACTGTCGCAAATTTTCATTACGCCAGGGATTACCTTTTATATAATAAATTATTCAAAAATTAATTTTTTACTGTCGCAAATTTTAATTACGCCAGGGATTGCCTTTTCTATAGTAAATTATTCAAAAAATAATTTTTTACTGTCGCAAATTTTAATTACGCTAGGGATTGCCATTTCTATAGTAAATTATTCAAAAAATTATTTTTTACTGTCGCAAATTTTAATTACGCCAGGGATTGCCTTTTCTATAGTAAATTATTAAAAAAATAATTTTTTACTGTCGCAAATTTTAATTACGCCAGGGATTGCCCTTTCTATAGTAAATTTTTCAAAAATTAATTTTTTACTGTCGCAAATTTTAATTACGCCAAGGATTGCCTTTTCTATAGTAAATTTTGCAAAAAATAATTTTTTTCTGTCGCAAATTTTAATTACACCAGGGATTGCCATTTCTATAGTAAATTTTGCAAAAATAATTTTTTTCTGTCGCAAATTTTAATTACGCCAGGGATTGCCTTTTCTATAGTAAATTATTCAAAAAATAATTTTTTACTGTCGCATATTTTAAATACGCCAGGGATTGCCTTTTCTATAGTAAATTATTCAAAAAATAATTTTTTTCTGTCGCAAATTTTAAATACGCCAGGGATTGCCTTTTCTATAGTAAATTTTTCAAAATTAATTTTATACTGTCGCAAATTTTAAATACGCCTGGGATTGCCTTTTCTATAGTAAATTTTGCAAAAAATAACACTTTACTGTCGCAAATTTTAATTACGCCAGGGATTGCCTTTTCTATAGTAAATTATTCAAAAAATAATTTTTTACTGTCGCAAATTTTAATTACGCCAGGGATTGCCTTTTCTATAGTAAATTTGTCAAAAAATAATTTTTTACTGTCGCAAATTTTAAATACGCCAGGCATTGCCTTTTCTATAGTAAATTATTCAAAAAATAATTTTTTTTGTCGCAAATTTTAAATACGCCAGGGATTGCCTTTTCTATAGTAAATTTTTCAAAAATTAATTTTTTACTGTCGCAAATTTTTATTACGCCAGGTATTGCCTTTTCTATAGTAAATTTTTCAAAAAATAATTTTTTACTGTCGCAAATTTTAAATACGCCAGGGATTGCCTTTTCTATAGTAAATTATTCAAAAAATAATTTTTTTCTGTCGCAAATTTTAAATACGCCAGGGATTGCCTTTTCTATAGTAAATTTTTCAAAATTAAATTTATACTTTCGCAAATTTTAAATACGCCAGGGATTGCCTTCTCTATAGTAAATTTTGCAAAAAATAATTTTTTACTGCCGCAAATTTTAATTACGCCAGGGATTGCCTTTTCTATAGTAAATTTTGCAAAAAATAATTTTTTTCTGTCGCAAATTTTAATTACGCCAGAGATTGCCTTTTCTATAGTAAATTATTCAGAAAATAATTTTTAACTGTCGCATATTTTAAATACGCCAGGGATTGCTTTTTCTATAGTAAATTATTCAAAAAATAATTTTTTTCTGTCGCAAATTTTAAATACGCCAGGGATTGCCTTTTCTATAGTAAATTTTTCAAAAATTAATTTTATACTGTCGCAAATTTTAAATACGCCAGGGATTGCCTTTTCTATAGTAAATTTTTCAAAAAATAATTTTTTTCTGTCGCAAATTTTAAATACGCCAGGGATTGCCTTTTCTATAGTAAATTATTCAAAAACTAATTTTTTTCTGTCGCAAATTTTAAATACGCCAAGGATTGCCTTTTCTATAGTAAATTTTCCAAAAAATAATTTTTTACTGTCGCAAATTTTAATTACGCCAGGGATTACCTTTTATATAGTAAATTATTCAAAAATTAATTTTATACTGTCGCAAATTTTAGTTACGCCAGGGATTGCCTATTCTATAGTAAATTATTCAAAAAATAATTTTTTACTGTCGCAAATTTGAATTACGCTAGGGATTGCCTTTTCTATAGTAAATTATTCAAAAAATTATTTTTTACTGTCGCAAATTTTAATTACGCCAGGGATTGCCTTTTCTATAGTAAATTATTAAAAAAATTATTTTTTACTGTCGCAAATTTTAATTACGCCAGGGATTGCCTTTTCCATAGTAAATTTTTCAAAAATTCATTTTTTACTGTCGCAAATTTTAATTACGCCAGGGATTGCCTTTTTCAAAAATTAATTTTTTACTGTCGCAAATTTTAATTACGCCAGGGATTGCGTTTTCTATAGTAAATTATTCAAAAATAATTTTTTACTGTCGCAAATTTTAATTACTCCAGGGATTGCCTTTTCTATAGTAAATTTTTCAAAAATTAATTTTTTACTGTCGCAAATTTTAAATACGCCAGGGATTGCCTTTTCTATAGTAAATTATTCAAAAAATAATTTTTTACTGTCGCAAATTTTAAATACGCTAGGGATTGCCTTTTCTATAGTAAATTATTCAAAAAATAATTTTTTACTGTCGCATATTTTAAATACGCCAGGGATTGTCTTTTCTATAGTAAATTTTGCAAAAATTAATTTTTTACTGTCGCAAGTTTTAAATACGCCAGGGATTGCCTTTTCTATAGTAAATTATTCAAAAAATAATTTTTTACTGTCGCATATTTTAAATACGCCAGGGATTGTCTTTTCTATAGTAAATTTTGCAAAAAATAATTTTTTACTGTCGCAAGTTTTAAATACGCCAGGGATTGCCTTTTCTATAGAAAATTATTTTTTGAATAATTTACTATAGAAAAGGCAATCCATGGCGTATTTAAAACTTGCGACAGTAAAAAATTAATTTTTGCAAAATTATTCAAAAAATAATTTTTTACTGTCGCAAATTTTAAATACGCCAGGGATTGCCTTTTCTATAGTAAATGATTCAAAAAATAATTTTTTACTGTCGCAAATTTTAATTACGCCAGGGGTTGCCTTTTCTAATGTAAATTTTGCGAAAAATAATTTTTTATTGTCGCAAATTTTAAATACGCCAGGGATTGCCCTTTCTATATTAAATTTTGCAAAAAATAATTTTTTACTGTCGCAAATTTTAAATACGCCAGGGATTGCCTTTTCTATAGTAAATTTTGCAAAAAATAATTTTTTACTGTCGCAAATTTTAATTACGCCAGGGATTGCCTTTTCTATAGTAAATTATTCAAAAAATAATTTTTTTTTTGTCGAAAATTTTAATTACGCCAGGGATTGCCTTTTCTAT